>CAVLEF010000277.1:160000-392500 GCA_963661955.1 Leptosia nina
GCAATGGTAGAAATGTATGGCTCTCAACGAGGCATGGGTTTGATCCCCCGAGTCCAACATTTTTCTAATTAAATTATAATTTTTCTGAAACACGTTGGACTTTATCTGGAAATCGGGATGGATCTGATGGAGAGAATATCGAAATTCACACACACACCACAGATTATTAAGCCGTGCAGTTTAATCGCGTTTCGATTTCCGAATATCTAAAATCAAAATAGGTCGACAACGCACCTTGTTTAAATGTTATATGGCTGTGATATTTCACCTGTCCTTAATAGTGTAAAAATGTCTTCCTAGCGCCTAAGCCCCCTGTGCCTGTAACGTCTACGCCGGGTCTCGGAGGCCTCGGCGGTGTCGGTCTCTCGGGGCCCATGGGGGGTCTGGGAGGGTTGGGTCTCGGCGGCTCTTCGCTTACCGGTGACGATATGTTCCTGCAGACCTCACTAAATTTGATGAACGGGTCTAAAGGTATTATTTTCTGAACCAATACTCTATACAAAAAAATACAATGAAGAGAAGATAATTGTAAAATTAAATCTCTTCTTTTAGGTTTTGAAATGGACACAACTGAGGATAACACTGAGGCACCGAGCTTGTACCATGAAAGCAGAGGTAGTATTATTATTCTTAACCAAAATAAAGATAAAATTCTTAAATCTAATGTCTTAAGAAAAAAGGCCGACGGCGCATCTTGCTTAGACGTTCATCTAGCGGGCCCCATGCTGGTCTTTCCTTGATCTGGAAAAAGACATTGCGTTAGTTTTTCGCATCGAGCCTTACTTATTTTGTGGTATATTTAATAAAACTTACACTTACTTACAGCATTCGGAGTAAAGAGTCCCACTTCTGAGTTGGCGAAACTGGAACACAGACAGAGTCACCACGTTCAGTTGATGAAGGCGTCCCTTTACGCTGATACCGGTAAGTTAATATGTAATATGTTCTCAGTTCAGGAGGACTAGAATTAGATTCGGCTGCCTTGCTGCTGCTGACATGCTGAAGCACTCCCTTTTGGCGTCGTGAACTTTTTGTTTAATATTATCTTTTTTTAATTATACATTGTTTTATACTAATTAGAGCAGTGTTAGTTGTTATTTATTTATTGTTTATTTGTTATTCCAACAACAAAATGACTTAAAATTACTTCAAATTGAACTAAAGCCAATAACGGGTTACGCAATTAAGAAAAATATGTATGATATAGAACACAAAATTAAGACTTCAAAAAACATTATGAAAACTTAATTTAAACAATAAAAAACTACTCTACTCTCTCTACTTTCTACTTATGTTGCCAGGAAAATAGATTAAGGAATTTTAAGTTTAATAATTGTATTTCAATATTACATTATAGTTTTATCTTCCGAGAGGAAAATTTTCTTTTATTTTTCGTACGCTATCTATTAAGATAAAATATGTCGAGGTCACTGTAGTATTCATTGTAAACTCAGCCTTACGCTCCATGCTCCCGAAGGGAGAAGTAAGAGACCACACTAGTATGCTTGATTTTATAGAAATGGAAGATGACGTCTCGCTGTCGACCGGGGATCAATTGGTCCCGCACGCCGCAGCATCCCTGATAAGCCTGCCACCGCCGTCCATAAGTCACCCGGAGGTGACGGAAGATACCGTTGTTGCTATTGAGGGTAAGTTTTGGGTAAAAAGGACAAAATATATATTCAAAGCCAAAATAGGTCGACAGCGCATCTTGGTGAGATAAATAAAACACTTTAACGGTTTAAAACACTATATATATTAGTTCAACTTATTAGAAAATTATTTTTCTCCCCATGACCACGGCTACTGCAAAGCATCCGAAACGTCGGGCCGAAGTTACAAATAATTTTCAAATAAGTTTAAATAATATATATGGCATTTTGAACTGTTTTTTTTTCTGTTCTCCGCTAACATACAAAAATATATATAGTGTTGTATTTCATAAATGACACACTGTGCGCCATTCAATATAATCGCTATGACGCGAACACACACATGCAAAGAACTCGCACACAAATATTTTTCTTTTAATCTTCGACTTTCCTTTCAGAGCCAGTTATGAGACCGCTCATAGTTCACCCGCACACGGTCATATTGAATTATAACCGGAAAGTTCCGCCGTTTAAGAAAACAATAGCTGGTAAGTTCTTTTAATATTTTTAGAAAGGTATTTTAAAGATTTCAGTGTGCCATTTGCAGCATCAGCAATTTCCCCACAAAAACATTGTTTAGTGTTCCGTCCGTCGTAGTTGGTATTTGGCGAAACCTCTTACCGTAGTTAGAATAATTTAAAAAAAAAATTTAACAATGAATGCAGAAATCTTCAGGAAAATACAAATCTTCCAAAAACCAATTCAATCGGTTAGAAATGTTTTATTTAAATATGTAATACTCTCGTAAACTACAGACAATGTTTGATAAGACTCTTGTATTATCCGCAGGTCGCCTGAACGCCGGGTGCATAGCGGATATGTCAGTCTGTCGCGCGCGGCACAGTCGCGTCTGTTTCGGTCCAAACAACGCCATGGTGTTTAACACAACTCGTGACGTCATCGCCGATTTACCCCGCAGTGAGTACAAGAAATACTGGTCTACGGCTGAATATAGCACGATATCGTTTGTCTGTCTGTTAAATTGTCTAAGAAAGCATGATCACTAAGAGTACGTGTCTGTAAAAGTATACTTTACCTGTGTTACTGTCTGTAACTATCTTTAATGCTATACTTTTAACAGACAATATTTGGCTAATATTTAACGGGTCGATCCCCACCGAGTCCAACATTTTTCCAATCAATTTGTAATTTTTCTTAAACATGTTGGACTACATCTGGAAATCTGGATATTAAATGAGTGGTAGGAATATCCAACTTCCGCCCGGGTCACTAACCACTGGCCACTGATGATAAAGCCGTGTAGTTTAATCACGTTTCGGTGTGAATATCGAAAGCCAAAATAGGCCGACAGCGCATCTTGTTTAGATGCCATAGGCTGGGGTATTTCACTTATCCATGCTTGTTAATAAATTCCGTTTGTTTGTCACAGAGGCTGATCTAAACCAACTCGGTAGATACGTGACGGGCAGATCGGACGAGGACTGGAGCGAAGCGGTGCTCGCGAGGATACAAATTGGACAGGCGGACAACAAAGCCGTTTTGGTATGTTCATCGTTGGTGGACATGGAATGTAATGTAATTTTGAATATTGAGATAAGCTGGCCGATTCTCGTATTAATATAAGTTAAGCAGCAGCGCGTGTTGTTTTGGTATTCTCGTCCAACCTCAAACACGTTCGCGTCAAGTTCTCGTGACGCCAGCATGTATTTGCAAATTCGCTGGCGTACCTTATTGGATGCGCAGTTGTCAAATTAAGAGGATACCATCGCCGCTGAATCGAAGTCGCAGCGTGACTGCAACTTGATCGAAACGTCATTAAGTTAGTAGAATCGGCCTGCAGTTGGTTTACATATACAAGGTCATTCCTCTTCATCACTATTGCTTTAATGACATCCTTGTCATTGGCTGGTAGTAATATGAATTGCTCCCTACATTAATAAATTCACAAAAATGTGTTAGTTTATAAGACATGTTGAAAGAAGCCGGACTGAGTTCCTTGAGGGGAGATAAAAAAAGTACTTTTTTCTCTGTGCTTTGAAAGAAGCCATACCGTGTAATCTTTTTGAGAAAAAAAGATGAGTCTAAGAAAAATTTAACAGTATATATATTACAGGACACGCTCCGCCGCCAATTGGAGAGCCTGCTCGACTTTTCGACTCGCGACTCATCCACGACTGCGACTTGTCCACGACTAGACGTGAAACAGTCGCCGACTGATCGCAAACGACTATTGGACAAGTTGTTGGAGGATGCGTGCAGTGGCGACGAGTATACCGCAAGGGTACGCTTAAAATTAGTTTTTATTACTTCCCGCATGGGGTAGACATATTTCTGTGTCCGTTTTAGTAATCGGTCGTAGGTTTTTATTTAAGATGAGATACAAGAAAGAAGTTCACTTGATGATACTTTACACGTAGTTAAGTTGTGTATGTATCGGGGTCGTAAAAACTCTTTAAATAAATGATTAAATTAATTTAAACTTAGTAATTTAAGTTCCAACCTTAATAAGCGAGTGTTAAGGTTGAAATTACATTGCGGGAAGGGTGCAAGTATAGTAAAAACTTAGTTTAACGGTAGCTCAATTGGCTAGAGCAAACAGCCCGGATGGCTGTTCATGCCGGTTCAAGTCCCGCCCGTGTCGATTTTTTTTTTGCAATCTAATATTTTTATTATCTAATTTCTTTTCAGTTTGGCGTCTCAAGTACCTATTGTGTACAAGTATGGAAATTGTGCGAAGCGCTTTGGGGTGATGATCTATTGAACGATGGTGAGTAGTGAAAGTGAGAAAGAGAGGAGCAGAGAAATAAATTATAAACAAAGCATTATATTTTAAATTATGTCAATAGGTATACCCGGCACGGATGAGCAGTCGATCGTGGGCCGCCACGAGAACTTCATCAAGTGGCTGAAGGAAGCCGTGGCAGATGTTACTGATGCAGAACTCTTGCAGCCAGCCGAGGTGGACCCAGAAGACGGTAAGGAGATAAAGAACCAGAGGTGGAGTCGTGATGTTATTCAGTACAAGTCTTACAACTGCGACATTCGAAGTGCTCAATCTTCTTTTATATTGGCTATTTGTCTTCTTGTTAATGTAACGTAGACTAGGCGAGCTGCAAACCAAAACCCCGAAAATCCAAGGCCAAAAACAGGTCGACAGCCCATTTTGTGTAGATGTTGTCCTCTTGTCTAAAGACGGGTTTATAATGTAAACGTATAAGTATTACAATTTAATTACTAATTTCCTTTCAAAAACATCCAGAGAAAGACGGGCACAGTGCACGCGTTTGGACCCTAATGTTGGCTGGACGAATTCTCGAAGCGTGCAAGCTTTGCAGGCAGAATGGCGATTTAAATATGGCAACACTCATCGCTCAAGCTTACGGTAAGATTTAAATGTTTCTTTACGAGTGTTACCAGCAATAGACGGACATAGTGAAATCCCGTTTCCCCCCGTGGGGAGAATACATTTCTGTGTCCGTTTCACTGATCGGCTCGTTTATCAGCAAGTGTTTGATCAGACTTCTGTGGCCTGCTTAACCGGAACGGTCTATTGTTTCCCCGGGATTCGAACCCAGGACCTCTCGCGCTTAACGCAATGCTAGGCAACACGTTTAACCATGTGGCTGCAGTGGCGGTCAAGAAGTCGATGACGAAAATAGATGGGCACATAATATAAGACAGTATGAAATTCTTTTCGGAGACAACTTTAATTCATATGATTGTACGTATCTTATTCTGTTTTTGTTGATATTTTTCCCTAAGAATAGCAGAATGAAACTAAGGAGTTAATTTCCCCATTTTTGCGTTGAAGCCTTTTTCTATAAAAGAGCTTTTTCATTAATCAATTTTTACAATGCAGTGTCATTATCATATCTTCACTTTAACATGTAATGGTCCTTCGAGCCAGATAAAATTAGTCTTTTAAATATAACATAATATTTTTTTCAGGCGATCCATTCTTTCGCACCTTGATATCCAGGCAACTGCATATCTGGCAAGAATGTGGTGCGGACACCCTAGTCTCGAGCTACAAGCGCGCCATACTTTGTCTACTTGCGGGGCAAAGCCCTAGCGCCGAGTTGGAGACCCTTGATTGGTTGCGAGTGCTCAATGTGTGCGCTAGGTGAGTTTTTCTTCTTTTGGTTTGACTGTAGAATTACGCGAGTAGTACACATTTAAATAAAACAATAACGGTTTAAAACAGGGGTCAGGGGGCTGCTACAAAGCATCCAAAACGTCGGGCCGTAGTTAAAATAATTTTCAAATAAGTTGAACTTATATATATCGCGATTTTTACCTCTTAAAGTGTTTTATTTAAATATATGTTTAATCACTTCGTTTTAGGTCTAAACGGATTGACTGCATTTAGTAAAATTGTGTGAATTGTAAAAAAAAATATTGACGGTTAAAATAAGACACCAATTGAAATTTCAGATACCTCTGTCCGCAAATACCGACATTGGAGCAAGTGGTTCGCACCTACGAGGCGTTCTTCAGCAAGGAGACGAACGTGGACCTGACCACTGTTGCCGAAGAGAGTGTCAATATGCAACTGCCCCTACCGAGCAACGACAACTGTTTTGTTATTGAAAAGGTATCTACTATTAAAAAACCTTTTTTATTACATGCTGGCATTATAATATATAAAAAATCGTATTTAGAAAAAACAATTACACAGTAGCTCAATTGGTTATAGCAACAGCACGTAACGCTGTGAATGCCGGTTCAGAACCTGCGCGTGTCGTAAAAATTTAGCAATTATTGATTTTCAACTTACTTCAAACCGTTTGAAACATGAGGTGTATTAGTTAAGTTTTGTTTTTACTGCGACCTGACGTTTCGGTTTACACCAGCCTTAGCGGTTTAGTTAACGAACAAAATTCGCGTTTTAAACAGTTAAATTTGACACAGACAATACTCTATAGTCTATAATTTGTTACAGAACGGCTCTTCGCGTCGTGTTCTCGATCTTCGCTACGAGTTGATTAGGGCGAGAGCTTTCAACTTGCGCCCGAAGTTTCACCCGGCTTCTTATACGCCGCATCCCATAGACTATTCCTTGAGGTAAGTGGAAATATTCTTTATAATGAAATAAATAAATAAATAAATTACTCAGTTAGGACTCAAACCCAGAGCATCGTTACGTCATACGTGATCGCTGGCCAAAAAAATGTTGGCAGATGTTGGATTTATATTTTTTCATTATGAGATATTTTCTATAATTTTCGCGAGTATTAAAGTTTGAGTTTAAAAGTCTATTAAATAAAACGTAATAACGGTTCAAAACGCGTAACACTTTAGTTTAGCTTATTCAATAGGTTTAAATCATTAAAGTAGATTTTAACATTTTATTTTTACTAGCCTCTAGAATCTAGATAATCGCACAATTCGTGTTTCAGTTTCCTTCTCGGCGCGTGGTTTGGTAAACCCTCTGTGCAAAACATCATCGGCCTGGCTGAGCAGCTAGAAGGGTATGGCGAGTGGCATTTGGCAGTGCAGGTGTTGTTCTACCACCCGGATGATGTTGTGTAAGTATTTAAAATGTTTGTAGATGAAGGCTTTTATTTTGAAAGCGCTTTTTGATAAAACTTTACGCCTTGACATTGTTATTTGTTGTATTAATATTTGTCTTTATTAGCAATAACCATCTACATTTCTTTATATTGTGAAATATAAAACAGCCACAAAACTGTGCTTATTTTACAGGCGTGCCCATTTGATCCGCGAATTGATATCCCGCCATGCGCCCGCGTCTATCGACGATCCCCGATTGAAGAGTCGTTTGGAGTTTGTTGAGAATTTAGGTGTACCGGAGAAGTGGGTGCTCTTGGCTAGAGCACATCGGGCTAAGTATGAGGTAAAGTCTAGAGATATGTATGGAGGGGGGGTGTAAATGTGGGATGAGGAGGTATTTGTAGAGACAGGTGGTTTAGAGCTATATATGGAGTTAAATATTGGGTGAAGTAGAAAATTTCCAAACGTTAGATAACTATTAGTTTATCTTAGTCGCACTTGTAAGAATGTGGAAGTGACTGAGATGTGTTTTCAGCATCGCCCACAACTGGAAGCGGAGTGTTTGGTCGGCGCAAGCGCATGGAACGCGGCGCACGCGGTTCTTATTGAGCACTTGTTGCCCGAGGCTGTACTGTCCGGTGAGTATAGACATAGTATTATATTAGACACACATGTTGTTTTGGTCGAGCACAAATTTCTGATCAATTACTTACATTGTTAAGTTCAAAACGAAAAAAATCAATGTGTTTTAATTTTCAGATAACGTAAAAAGTATTCAGCCGATATTGGACAAATTGAGCGAGGCGGCGCGCCGAAGCGAAGTCAGCGGCTGGGAGGGTGGGGGCGAAGCCCTATATCACTATATATACGTATGTGATGAGGTATGTACACGAAACATTAAGCTAGAATAATGGTCCAGTTGTTTGATGGATTCGCACTAACGGCTTCACTGATTTTGATGAAAATTTTCTTAATATTTTAACTGACACAAACTGTATAGATGTTACAAATTCATTTCATTCAAACTTCATTATATTCAATAATTAATGTTATACACGACGACGACATGTGTTAATTGATATAACTTTTTTCGAATAGATCCGCGGCCTAGTTTCCGCCGCCGAGTCTAGGGAAGGCGAGGACCGATCCAGTTCTGTCGCGTTTCGGTTAGAGGCCCTTTCGCCGAGACTAGCGGCAGCCTGCAAGGCGTTAACATTGTTCAAGAGCAAGTAAGTATTTTTAGAAGCATGGATATATTTGTTGAAGAGCTTTATACTGTTTACTGTTATTTTAATATAGGACCGTCTCCATAGCTCAGTAATTAAAGGTGTTTTTGTCATTGTGTAGTGATTCTGGGTTTGAATCCCGTAATAACAAAACTGATCAGTGATCAGTGACCAGAAAGCATATTTTTTAAATCCTACCTCTAAGGAGGTATTATTGGGAATAAACCAATAAAAAGAAAGTACATCGCGTTGTCTCTCACTCTCATATTAACAGTAATTCTCATTTTGTTCACAGGTCACCTCGTGCGCTTGCCGCCCGCGCAGAAATGGGCGCCAGGCTAGTCCAGCTGGCGTTGGCCGGCGGACAAGCTTCGGCGCATCTAGCCGCGCTGCTACGAGATCTAGACCTGCCACCGGACTGCGCCGCGCAAGCGCATTATAAGGTACGTAATAGCCCTATTTTTTATTTTATACTTTCATAGTTATATAAATAAATATGTAAATGATAACAATGCCTCATGCACATTAAGTGCGAAGAATTGTAACAATAACTTGACAATAAAAGGAGTGAAGGCAAGGTCTTCTCGGTCGTTCTACGCTATTAATTTAGGGACTGATATAGTCAAAAAGTTTATAGTATTTACTTTTTAACTGGTATGACGTTCTTAGGTTACCTAGAACTTCCTACCTACATGAATAAATGATTTTTGATTTTAAATATGATTTTCCTCAGATAACATCGGACCTAGCCGACCAAGCGTCAGAAATGTGCCTCGAATCAGCACAGAGTTCGCCTCTGTCGTCTCACCACAGATCAGCTGTTAAGAGCTAGGAGATGGTTGAGGACAGGGAAAAATATTTTCACAAACGGAAGTGAAATTGAGAAAATTTGTGTACAATAAATAGTTCAACTGTAATAAAATCATTTTAGAAACGCAGGAATAGTGATGGCATGTGAAAAAATATTTCAATAGTGTATTTTTCTAACCTGAGAAAAGACCACAACGGCCGATTTCAAACCATAGAGAACTCTAGTGAAGACTTTTTACAGAGTGAAGTTGTTGTCACAGATGATACAGGGAACGAAATATCTATTATATATGAACCTACCAACCTTGATAACCAAAAATGGTTTATTATGACCTTTTTTGAATTTTTTGGCATTATTATTTCACTCGACGTTTGTTACGTTTTTCAGCGATTTTGCACGAGTGGGACTTCTACCTTCTATAATTTATTGACTTTGCTTACATCCCATCTTTATTGTCTAACTAACGAAATGTTAATCTGTCCATTTACGTAAATTCACTTTTAGGTTTAGGTAAGGTTCAGGTCTCCTCTCGAACTGTTTTTAGTGATAATCAATGTAATCTTGTCAATTTTTTTTAATTCATGTAAATTGTGTGCATAGTCATGTGTGAAGTTAGAAAAAATACACTATATTATCTTCAAAAAAGCGGAGAAAATCGAAACTAATTTTGATTACTAGTAGAATTTTGTATCCATATACAGAATAGAATATATATCAAAATACGTAGCTTCTTTGCAGGCATTCTTAAATCCTATTGTATAATAATGATTAATAGAATTAAATTCTAAAATTATCATTCTCGTCAAATCTTTAATAGATTTTTTTTCTTATATTATAAGTAGGTTCTTTGAAGGATGAATAGTGGTTCTAGAAATGCATGTACTACTTTGTTCCTACCGTTTATTTGTACACTTGGTTTTGCACTAAAAATCTATTGGGCAATTACAATGTTGGTGAGAAGAACTTTACTAGTGAAAAGATTCCTTCCAGACATTCAAAATTAATATATTTTCTCACTCATGAAACAGACATCTTATTATTCAAGGTATCAGCTATCTCCGTCATACACTATGACTATGTTACAAGCTATTCTTGGTTCTGAATATTGTTTTATATATTTATCCAATTATTATTTTTCACAGACAAATATCTATGTGTAAGTAATTATAGAACTGTGTAAAAATGTATGTGTAATGTGTCTCTTGTTAGTAATTAAGCTAGTAAGTTTATAATTATTGTAAAATGTTTCTTGTTTTACCCTTAAACGAGGCAAAATTACGTATTCATAATTAATTCAATGTTGTATTATGTTGAAGTCAAAATTATAATGTAGATTTTTTTTGGTAACACAGAGTCTACAACATTAATTTAATCTTTGTACAATTGATTTAAAATCTCAATAATATTGAGCAATTATTTTCCAATTTAGTACTGCTTAATGATAAAGCTAATTTAAATGTAATTAAATTTTCTTTTATTGTTTTCAGCATAAATGTAGGAATAACTTTGCTTGTAATAAATATTTTTGTAATTATTTTGTTGTTTTATTACTTTCAAAATTTTATTCTTTACCATTTATATTATTTCTATACTTTTTTTATTTGAATCCACATTTCTATCATAATCAAACATGAATTTGTGAATTTCGTATTTAAGTAGAAAATAATAGAATCCTTCAGGCGTGCACAGAACATATTGGTTACATCTATACTAATATATAACGCTGAAGAGTTTGTTCGAAATCTCGCTTATCTCGAAAACTACGGGTTCGATTTAAAAAATTATTTCTGTGTTGGTTAGAGCATTTATCGAGGAAGGCTATAAAGCATCGCGCTGTGACTAATAGAAGCGAATATACAGCGGGAAAGGTGAAAAAAAAAGGGGGAAATCATTCATCTCTGTGAGTTTAGACGCGTACGCTCGAAAAGGGTTCAAGACACCCAAAAAAATATGTACATGAAGAATGACTCCTCTTTGAATGATCTTAACATATGTCCGCGACACTGTGTCTATGTTTTAAGATTAACTTGCAAAAACGACGGGACGCGAGCGATGTCGTGGGTAGCTTAAATTTATAAGATATAGAGTTTTGCAAAAACTAATTTGGATGGCCAAAATAACGATTCTCGCAGAAGTCGCTGGCACAGCGCGATACTACTCAAATCACTAATAAAGAAAATCTATCAGGGAAACGAAAATATTTGTATATATTTTCGTTTCTGCACAGTGTAGCCATCATTGTGAAAAGAAAGTTACTTTTACAAGTGTTTATTACAACATACTTTTATTATTCTACAATTATAATATACCTTAATATAGTAAAGCAATTGAATCCTTTATGTGTTGGCTTTACATAGGATCGCTGTTACATTAATGTAATACACTCTGTCTTTATTGAAAATTACTATATACATAACTCGTCAAATAAATTTAATGATAAAACTGTTTCAGACACACTGTTTTAGGGTTCCTCGTGTAAATTAATCTGTGGATTTCGCTTATAAGGTCTTAGCCTTTTCGGTTGTACCTTCATTGCCTTCATCATTGCTATCTTTATATCCCGCTCCTTGGGTTTGTAATACCTCTTCTTATGATGCTTCACAGCAGTCTCGCTTACCAAATGAGCAAGAGGATTCACTCTCACTAAACGTATCCCGTCTAACTTGACTTCTCTTTCATTTGGTTCCTCTGCTGTCATCGGTGCCACATTATCAATAATATCTTCAATTTTCAAAATCTTGTAATACGGTGCTTGAGGCTGTAAAGTCCCTATACGAATTGACTGCATCACTTTGGGTATGTTTGGTAATACAATATTCTGTTGCAGTAAAGGTTCTTCACTAGAAAGCATCACCTCTTCGGCCACCTCTGGAATCATCTTTGCTTCTTCACCATTGATTTGATCACAGTCAAAATATTCCTCACAGTACGAATGATCTGTCTCCATTGTTGCTATATCTGCTTCCTTATAGAGGCGGTCACCATAATTCAGTTTAGCTCTTTGAATTTCGCCCTGAACAACCTTCAATGTGGCCTGCGTGTCGGATGGGCACTGGGGAACTTCAACAGGCAATTTCAATCCTTCGTAAAATACAACATCTGTTCTGCATTTTTTCAAAGTTATGACTGGTTCCTTGTGCTCTGAAGTTATTCTCATTGTTACAGAACTTTCAATGTTGATCTTTTCCTTGCTTGGAACAAAACTCTCATAGAAATTTCTGACTGAAACATTATTGCTCTTAACTAAAGTTAATTTAGCGGGTGTGTCCGTGACTACACAGTGTACTTTTTTCAGGGTATCCTCAAAGGGATTTTTGGGTGGCTCATTGAGAACAATAGCCTTGCGCCTCTCTTGTATTCGTTTCAATGTGTCAATCAGTTTTGAGCTCGAATGGTGTTCCACAATATGTCTTTTCAGACGGATGTCGGTTGAGAATGTCTTATGACATTTGATGCATCTTAATCGTTTCTTGTGAGTATTCATGTGGTATTTAAAATTTTGAGCAGTATAACAATTTTTCTTGCAAATCTTACATACAAATTTTGGTTTTGGTTGATTTTTGTGAGATGTCTTCCAATATGGTCCTCTTCTTCGCCTAATTTGCAACAAAGGTGTATCTGAGTCTGAAGAATCCATGATGATATTTTGCGGTTTCTGTTTTGATTTCCTTTTAAATTTTTTGGTTAATTTTCTATCATTGGTGTCAGTACAATCTTCGGTTAAATCTGTATCTGTGCCCTCTATACATTTGGCTTTTTCATCATCAATAGCTTCATCAAAATAAATGCTCTTTGGCACGAAGGGGTTCTCTGATTTCTTCTCAACAAAATAAACATGAAAGTTCTCATCAAACTCAACAAAACCAGCACTCTTGTGGTCCAAACGGACATGCAGTGTAAATTTCTTGCGTACTCTAAAGTTTATATTGCAGATTTTACAAGTATATGGCATCAAGTCCTTATGCGTTGAAAAGAAATGTGCAAAAAGCAATTTAGGGTGTTTAAAGAGCTTATCGCAGTCAATACACCTATACTTATAAAGATGTAAGGTTCCTTTGTGGGCATACTGTAAATGTTTCTTTAGCATGTCCTTACCAATAATTTGCTTTTCACAGAACTTACACCGTTCCACAGTTATTGTACCAACATGCTCTTTAGATGTATGGCTTGTTAATTCTTCGATACTTTCAAACTGCATGTGACAATCTGAACACTTTATCTCATAGCAAACCTTTTTATGTTCACGTAAACCTTTCCATGTGAAGGTAGCATTACATTTGGGGCATGTGTTTGTCCAGCGTTTCTTGTTGTGCCCGTTAATGTGTTGTATAAGATGACGCCTTTTACGGTAAACAGCACAGCATATGTCACAAACCAATGACCGGCATGTGGCTTTCTTTGAATGTTCAATAAATTTTTGTGGACTGCGGCAAGCAAACTTACAGCAAGCGCATACAAATTTTTTGCTAGTGTTTGATATGGACTTAAGGAATTCCTTGACATTCATATTGAGTAATGAGGAAAGGAGAGAAAAGCCTTGATAGATAGCTGTTCCCTCGACATTTTCGTGTTCATATTCATGTTGCGTTATATCGTTGTTCGCGTCGAAACACTTACTACATTGAGAACAGAATATTGTCATACCTGGTTGATAATTGTGTTTTTTTGTGTGCACAAGTTTAGATTCAACGTCTGGAAACAAACGAAAGCAGTATTTGCACCAATGCATTTTAATTAAATGTTTATCACGAATGTGCATCATGAATTGTTCGATATCCGGCAGAATTTTAACACAATAAGAACAGAAGCGTTCATTGTTGGCGTGAACTTGGAACAAATGCGTTTGCAGGTCTTCCGTATCGAGAAATTCGGCGAAGCAAATGTTGCATACTGTATCTGCATCAGCATATGAAAAGGAGTCGTCAATTATCTCCAAATCCATTGTTTCAGGCACGATTTATATAAAATAATAAAACCACAACTAATAAACTAAATCCATTAATTACAATTTATATTTTATTTGTATATCGACATATCGTGTCCAAGAAATCGTGTCAGTTTAAATTATTTGGTATACCTTTTATCATTGGCAATTGACATCAAGTTGACAGCTGTCAATAGGCTAAAGATAATAAATTATCATTAAATTATAACTTACCTTTTTACCAAAAGATTTAGAGCACAAATAAGTTTAAAGCGGTTTACTTATTTTCATTTAGATCAATGACTAAGACTTGATTTTACAGTTTCATTCACTTTACCGTTTTGGTATTCATCTATCGTCTCTAAAACGTGGTTGTTAAATTTAGCATGAACCAAAAATTATTGAACATTTCTCAGTCTCATATTGTGTAATAATATCATAAGTTCGATTTCAGGAAATGGAGATAGAAATATTGTCTAAGGCTTTTCTTTACTCTGTTTATTCCTTATCTGTAGCACCACTTATCTCTATTATCTTATTGTCTATTTTTCTTAGGTCATCTATCATGTCACCACATAGCTGTCACCGAATGCCCGTACAATTTTTATAGGCGGTACTCGCTGCCATGCACAAAATCAAGACTATAAGGTAAAATATTAAATACTTTATACTAATCTCCGCGTTGTATATAAAAAATACAACGTGTATAAACATTTTCGTAAGTGCTACATCATTCTAACCTCACCTTGTAACTTAGCTTGAAACCAACTTGTTTTGCAATTAAAACCTAATTCTATACCCTCTATATTAGTATTCAATAAATATTTAGCATGTTTAAGAGCTTTTATAGCGCCCGTTGTTAATTTTTCTACATAACAGATTTTACTAGAAAGATCGAAAATGTAGACTTACTATTGTAATTTATATGTTTATGTAAATAATCTCGATTGATAACAAGCTAAGGTTTTCAAGGTACAAATTACCATATTATCTGTTTAAAGTATGTTTAGAGGTGAAAATCTAGTAAATACCCAGTCAAGGCTTATTTACATAGTATACCACAGGATATAAAAATATGAGCTTAGTATGAGTAACCCAAAGACATATATTATACTAGTATTTTTTATATATAAAAAAAGATTATGAAAAATTCATTGTGATGATGAGAAAGTTGTATCTATATTACTTTTTATATGTATATTGATAAGTTATGGTAATAGTATATGTTAGTTATATATGGTATGCTTCAGAAAATAAAAGCATATTCAGTATACATGAAATCCAAGGTTTAAGGTGTCTTTTATCACATCTCCACATTGGCTAAGTGTCCAATTTTTATTATAAAGAAATCTAGAAAAAATAAAGTTAGATTCTTTAGTTCTGTGACATTTTTTACTTTTGACTTTGACCCTATATAAGAACATGCGTTCTTTTGTGATTCTGTTATATAAAACCAGTGTTCTGAGCTTATACAAAATTCTATTTTTTATATAATTTTACATTCTTATCTAGAAATTAAACCTAAGACTCTTAACAAATACCTATATTTTTAATGCCAATTCACATACAGCACACACATACATTTTTTGTATTTTATGCAAGCTATGGTTATTCTTTAAACACTAATATATGTTTATTTGAAGATACATATTATTATAACATGGGAGATGTTGATGATGAATCAGAAAACAAACAATCATATTAAAGGGTAGCAATGAGTTTTTTCCATGTATTTATGAGGAATAGTGATAAAGAAGTGACTTGTATATGTGTGTTTTATTTTTTTATAAATTAATTAACTATACTCAGCTCCATACATTTTTTAATTGCTTTAACTCTCATCTCAGTGCATAGGCCCACTCTATTAAATGAAGTAAATGTTTATTTAAATATAATCCCTCTTTTTTCCAGATCTTGATATGCGGTGATAGTTATCAGATCATTTCAAAAAGTAATTCAAACCTCTCTCGGCAAACTGCACATCATCTGTACGGGCAAAATCCACCGACTCGAATTCTTGGTCTACCGAGATACGTCAAAATTTAACCTTGGTTATCCAAACATATTTTGGTTCCAAGACAACATGACTAACTCAGTTGAAGAAGTCACCAAATCACTGTCGGAATTAACAGTGTTATCGTTCAGAAAACTGGATGATGTCAAAAGACTGGCGCAGCATTTTTGCAGGGTCATAAATGATCCCAAAACACAGGAGAACAAGATAATTCTTCGGTACTTAAGAGATCTCGATGAGACTCACAAGAGAATTTTTCTGGCACCCCGTGATGGGGTGGAGGTGGAGTATATCTTCACTACAGAGAAGAAGAGCAGTCTACAAAGGCAGAGATTTAATAGCCTACCGGTAAGTGAAGTGCCTGAATTGCTTAAAGCTGAGCTGACAGTGGAAAACGCTAAACAGGTGCACATATGTACTGATTGCAATGTAGAAATAGAGATTAATGATGAGGAACCATTAATGGAGTCCTTGCAGAGGCACTTTGATCTGGAAATCCATCAACCTAAGCTGAAGCGGGAGAGTATTGACGTGGCAGAACCCATTATCCTGCCAAACATGTCGAGGCGTCTGTCCGCTATGGAGTGTGGAGAGACGCCTTTGCAAAATATTGAAAAGCTTAAACCTGTAGAAAGGCTGGATAAGCTGTTTTCTGGTAAGCTAGAGGCATCCTTAGTGAGACTTCTCCCAGACAATTCGGAAGCCAGCATAGATGCAGCTGTGAAATTTTACCAGGGGCTTTACAATCAACTCTGTAGGGACATAGGCAAAATTGATTTTTCCAGTCAGGCGAGCTCCGTAGCCCCGATAATTATGAGCATCAAAGATAATGTTAACCAGAATTTTGCATTTGATGCAAACAAATCCTTTGAGAATGAAGAAGTCGAGGTACCTGAGAAACAAATAATAAATCCAGTGAAAAAATACAGATACTATGGACCAATAGAGAACCTAATCACTAAATTGCTGACCAATCACAAGCTTTTGACACTAGTTGACGATCGTACAGGGAAACTTGCATTTTTCTGCATGGCTTGCGAGTATTACACGCTGCGTTTCAGATATGACAGCGTGCTGAACCATATTTTCAGCGAAACCCATATTCATAATTTATCATGTATTTTGGCAGCGGACAAGCATATACCTTTTTTCGTTCAGGATTCCAGTATTGACAGCATTAAAGATATGAACATAAAGTTCCTGAATAAAAACAATGTTTCGGCTGAGGGAAATGCTTTCTACTGCAGCCTGTGTAAGCTTCAGTTTGACTCTAAAGAAGTTGTCATACATATCCTAGATGAAAACCACCTTGGAAGGTTATCAGACAAAATGTATAAGAAGATGAAAAACGAAGTGCAAGAAGACTGGGGACCGAGATGTCTCGACTGGGCTAAGTTCTTGGCAAGTGTTGGTAAACCACTGCATAACCACGACCATGTGGTCATGGAAAACTTTATCAGACCAGCTGGGAAGGTTGCCAACTATTGCTCATGCTGTGATATGGTCTTGAAGGGTCCTAGACAAGTCCTTTTTAACCACATCCGCCAGAAAAAGCATTTGAGAAATGCAGCACCACTTAAATTGTCATTGCTGTACAAGAACCAATGCCGACCTGCCGAGTACTACGCCAGTTTTGGAAACTACTTTGTTTGCACCATCTGTCCAGTCCATGTCGCTTTTGCATCCTTTTCATCAATAGTCCAGCATTTTGAGAGCCCCATGCATATTGAAACTATATCGAAGTTGATCCGTTCAGCTCTATACCCTGAGGAGGACTTGAAATTGTTGGAAGCTAATGAAATATTTTCAAACAAGTGTGAAGTGTGTGACATAGTCTTTCCCGATGTAGGAAAAGCGATTGAGCATGTCCTATCAGATGTTAACCATCAGAGTCTAATAGCTGAAATGCGGATTCAGGCGAACAAGGGAGATATTATCAGTGTTTATATGAATGGAAATTATATACTACACTCAGAAGGCTCACAATTTGAATGCACTGTATGTGGTAATGTGTCGAATTCAATCCGATCGCTCTTAAGCCATTTAGTGTACGCTGAGCATTTCAAGCAGAAGTTGAACTCTGAGAATATATTCCGGTTCTACCTTGAACTCAAACACAACATCAATATGCTGTCTCGGAATAAGTATGTGTATTATGCCTTCGGGAAGTTGAAGTGCGGTGTCTGTGCTAGTGATGTTAGTGAGGGAGAGAATGCGAAGAAGCATGTAGCTTCATCTCGACACAAGGAGAATATGGGGGCCAGTTATGTTAATTTGGACACGTCTGCTGTTGAATAAGTGAGTTTTATTAGAATTACCATAACAGATGTTAATATTTAACGAACAACATAATGTTTATTAAAATATTTATTTACAATGGAAATAATTAATTCATTTGAGTTTGTTAGTCTGCTTTGATAGATTGAAGAATGAGTGTTAATACTTATCTGGAAATTTTGCGTGAGAGAAGCATGTTGAAATTTTAATAGGTTGAAAAAAGTCGCGGCTGACGCGTAAGACATGGTCGATTAATTGGAAAAACCACGAACCCTTAGGATTCCGGTTTAAGTCCTGCCCGTGTCAATTTCAAATCTATTTAAATTCTTTGATGATTGATTGTACTTTTCTTTTGTTTCAGATTTTAATGTATGTATGTGAACTTGTACATCTGTATCAATTTATCCATGTTTTACAACATTGGTGATTATTACGTTTTACACGTGAAGATTTTAATAAATGATAATTTTATAATTTATGCAAATCTTTTATTTATGGCCTTAAAGGGGAATGGTGTTTTTTTTTATACTAATTATGCTCCGAAAATACAATTCTAATAATAATTATTATATAATTACACAATCAGAATTATTAATTAATATGTATTTCTAAATGACGGTTGTAATTTTAATAAACTTTTAGTAGATTAACTACAGTGACATCTATTGAAGATACGTGGGACTATTCAGTCTTAACAACGAGGTTATCTGTATTAATTCCCATGTGAAACTGACATCTTTCGGAAATCCACTCTCAATTTTTTTTATGTGGCAGCTTAATCTATAAATCCAGTACAAGGATAATTCGATTATTTATTTTCCTTGAAGCAACGTACAGTTTAATAAACTAAATAGACGTTTGTATTATTAGTTTGAGCGCCATCTATCGCTTTTTATTTCAAATATTCAAAAGAGGAAGTTCGAATATAGAAACGTATGGAGAAAGAAAACAAGAGATGTCTATCTTCTAAACTTCAGGCTTCTCTATTCTTTTAACAAATAAGGAGGAAGCAAAATCAGCTATACACACATTTAACTATGAAGAACTCCTTGGTCGCAAGTTCGATACCCATCGTGTCCAACATGTTTCTAATCTTTTCTTTCTCTTACTCATTCTCACTCTTATCGACGAATAAGGTCGTACTGTCAATCACTTTGAGTTTGGCCATTAAAAATAGGTAAAGCTTTTTACTACCCAAACATATTAGACCTGAGGATCTTTCGTGTAATGTGACGAGGTGAACCACCAGCGAAGAAAATATGTCTATCCATTTGGTTTTTTTGATAGAGAAGGATAGGTTAACTTGATGAATACTAAAACAATGTTAAACAAAGATTAAAGATACAGAAATTATACAATCACATAACGCTATCGTTGCAACATCAGATTTCAAAGAGGCCCCATGGATGATAGGTACTGAAATATTTCCGCGAACGACAAAACTATGAAAGATACTTAAGTAAGAACTCGCCAAGACTGACAAAAAATGTCAAACAATGCGCAATGCAATTAGGTAGGATTGTTGTTTTTTATTAGAGAAATTAAATTGTTCGCATACTCGCTCATAGCGCAGTAACAAAACTGTTTTGTCTAATAAGTTATAATCAAAACCCATTATTCACAAACATAATTACAACGAAGCAGAAAATAGATACCTAAAAAAAAAACAATAGCAATATAAATGTTTGTTCTAAGACGGCCTTATCGCCTATTGCAACTTCTTCAAGGCAACCTTTGTAACACTATAGGTACCTACTGTGTAGCACTAGCTTTAAGTCGGCAATTTATTTTCTAATTCTAGTTTAGTTCATCGTCGGTTATAAAACCTTATCAACTATTGCGATATACTTAATTATAGAAAAAAAAAAAGGTTTTTATTTGAAAACTTTAATATTTTTTACATGTTGTTGCACATGACGGCAAAGCAGATAATGTTAATGTAATTAACTTAGGAGGCTGTAGAAGATGTCTGGCGAAAATTAAATTGAAATGTCTCACGCATTAGACTTCGAAAATAGCTTCTGTGCAAATAATAATAAAGTTTAAATTCATTTAAGAAAGTTATCACGGGTAAAATATGAAAAGCTCTGTACCCCCGACTTTCCCGCCCAATCACAGACTCAGCCCGATTGGTTGAATGTCAACCAATCGCGTGTGTGAGCACGCTTGTCAAATAGAAAGATTTATTGTTTGAAGTTTAGATAAATAATACTTACTTAAAATTATGCAATTGGATAGAGGTTTTATATCGGAATTAACATTTTATTCCTTAAAGCTACTTTATCTGTATAAACTGACTGTACTGAGGAGAAGAACTTAAATAAGTTACTTTTTTATTACTGTATCCCACTTTTTTAATTTCTTCACAAATATACTTATTCTGTATATTTTTGTATTATCTATACATTTATGTTTTATAATAGGATATAGGTACGTGTGTACATAGATTATGTGAAATAGACTTCATTGAAACTTAATTAACAAAAACGTACAAAAAATGTTTTCCTGTATTACTAGCGCACGAAAGCTCTGTAAGGAATAACTATCTCAAACGCTAGTATATTACTATACTTGTACTAACAGTAGTATTTTAGGAATATAATAAATATTAATTTAGTAAATACAGGCGACAGAGACATATTACGTTTTAAAATGGACAGAATACGCCCCGCCCACAACCACCAATCGGAAATAACTAGCAGGGATTCATCTCCAGTATTTGTTTAGAATTCAACCTCCTTTCACGTTTCCCGCGCGTATATCTGTCATACTCTAACAACGTCTTTGTGCTGTCAGTATATTAAAAAGATAATTATTTTATCAGTAGCCAGTATTAAAAAAAGTGAAATAAAAAAAGGTTTGATATCCGCAATTTAAGAAAATAATATTTTTTTACAAGTGATATAATATAGTGTTGACTGTGAAAATTTTGTGATATGTAAAATATTGGTGTGTTGCCTGGCTTATTCTGAAAAATAGATTTGATTAAAAAAAAGTAAGTAGATACTAACTTAATTAAAACTATTGTATTCATTAACATTTTGTTAATAATTTGTGCCTTAGTTGCGTATTGCCTCGTTTTATATTGCGTTGAGCGCGCTCCTAATACCAAAATTGTATGTAAGTAGGTAGAGCGCATTACCACATGTTTACTTACCTACTTTGATAGAGATATCCCAAAAAATATAGGTAGGTATAGCAACAGTCACTGTGGTTAAGTAATTAAACGCACTGCCTGAAGCGGGAATAGTCTTACTTTCGAAACCAGGAACGCAGTAGTTTCGCTCGGGCAGGGAACATAATATTATAGCTAAGTTAAATAAGAAAATCAGTAATATGCTTTAAATATTTAGGGAAATAATTACTGCGATCTATGAAAGCGAATCTCGAACCCGCAATAGGCATATTTCGTACCACTCTGTAGTTTCTTGTTTTAGCATCTAAACATTTTCTCATAATACTTTCCGGAAGTAATTTTTAGGGATCCTTAATTATATTTGATAAAAATATGTTGTCTTAGGTCAGTACTAAACGTGTGTTTTTTGTATAACTTGACTGATCCACCAATTTAATATCCAAGTTTTTAGACAGCTGGGCTACAGCATGTTTCAGTTTATCTAAACGTTGGACCGATGGGGATCGAATCCACTACCCGTCGATTATTAGCCATACATTGCTATCATTCCACAGACCAATGAGCTCGATTATGCACCAGTTCTAAAAATAGAGCAACGACATCTGTCCATGGTTCGAGTCCAGCTTGTTCTATAGATATACGAAATTAAATGCTTTAAATTTTTTAATGTAGATTAATACCTAAAAAGTTCTTATTTGCACCAACTTGTGAATAAAATACTGTAAAGCAATTCAATTCTATGCGGATCTATTGTAAAATACCCGACACACGCTTAGCCTTTCGCGGTGCACACATGATAAGCAATTAAACACACATGCTTTACACATTTTATCTGTTTACGTTGAAACGTTAATATTTTCGTTAAATGATGTCAAAACCTACAAATACTAACAAAATGGGTTGTTCCAAAAGTAACGATTGTGGCAAAAGAAAAAACATTAATTTTTCACACATTATTGCACTTGACGGTCACACTTCTAACGGTTTAAAACACGAAATATGTTAGTAAATAATTTCAAATCAATCTAAAAATACACCTTAGTTAAAGCCGTGTCGAGCATCTACATGGTCACACCAAACGCATCCATAGCATCAAAGTATAGCACTCTGGTGGACAAGCAACGTAAGACTTTCAAATTATACCTTCTCTGTGTCATTCGGTATCAAAGCGAGCTATAGGCGAGTAAAGGTAGGTGTGAGATAATTTTAGGTATCCTATTCGTCTAGGCAATAGGGATGGTTCGCTAGGACCAATAAGGGCTCAAACACACAAACACTTTACGATGACGCCACGTGCAAGATGCGACGTCGTTTCACGACACGACGTCGTAACGTGTCGATTCACGACGTCTCTCTCAAACTCACGATGCCATCCTGCGCATTCAAAGTTCACTGATGTTATTAAAGTCTATCATTTAATTACCCTAGTCGAGGACCCAATTCTTTCTTGAGCCTTAGGAATTGGTAGACAGGGGTCCCTTGTCCACCTAGCTACGCTACTGTTAGTCCCCCCCAGTGACTAGAATTGCTGCAAAGCATCCGAAACCTCGGGCTGTAGTTAAAGTGAAATAAATTTAATTTCTCTTTTTTGATGACAATGTGGAACCTACGCTACCAAAATACCTATGTGACAGTTTGCACCAATACCAGGTAGCTCCTATTGGTCCTAGCGTACCATTGGTCCTAGACGAATAGGATACCTAAAGTTAATCACACCTACCTAGCTTTGATACCAAATGAAACACGAGTAGGTATATTTTTGAAAGCTTAGGGTGCCTTTCCATCAGAGACGTCCTATGCTACGATGCTATGGATGCGTTTGATGTGCACCAATCATATTCTTTGGTGCACGCAGGTCAGCAAAGGTGGAAACGGAATTAACTATGATGTAATTTTATATAGAAGGATGCCTGCCATGGGCTTTCGCCTCCCGGTTTCCCTCCTAGAAACGATACAAACTAGAGTCAAGAGATGCATTTCTTCCTTGCAACTAGCATAGTATTGGTGGTAACGGTAACATATTTTGGGTAGCCTAGATTCCACAACTTTATTATATTAGATAGCTTATGTTTAATGTACTTTAACTACAGCCCGAGGTTTCAGATGCTTTGCAGCAATTCTGGTCACTGGGCGCCTAATAATGGAGGTTGTCCGTAATATCAAAGACAATACTGCTACACTATTGCCATCTAGCAGCAGCTGTTTTGATTTGACATTTGATTGACAAAAAATAAACTTCTATTTTTCGTGTTTGAAACCTTTCAAAGTTTAAATAAAACACTTTAACGGTTTAAAACGCGTTATATTAGTTAAACTTATTTGGAAATGATTTTTAACTTCGGCCCGACGTTTTCGAAGTTAAAAAAAAAAAATTGTCAATAAAATGTTAAATCACTCGCGTAAACTACAGACAGTACTTTTCAAAGTGTTTTATTTCAAGCTTAGTGAAACAAGAATTTAGTGAAAATTTTATCATGTATCATCGTTGGATGCAATCCAATAGTAATGAGTGGAATAATTTTTCCCTTATGAGGGGCGTCATCGCTCGACTGGTAGATTATTACTTACGTAGACTTATAGGCATAAAGTTGATGACACATCCATCCACTCAGAATCGTGTTTGAGGGAGGGCAATATTTAACATGAAAGAAGGGCGTACAACCGAAGGTGTACTTGATGCTATAGTTGTACCCTTTAGTCTTCATAATTGGTATTCCTCTCCTATTGGACATAGCGGACCATCCCTGTTATCTAGACGAATAGGTTACGTAAAATTTATCTCACCTACCTAGGTTTACACGTCTATAGCTCGCTTTGATATCAAATGAAACACGAGTAGGTATAATTTTAAAGCCTTAGGGTGCTTTTCCACCAGAGATGTGCTATGTTGTGTGCTATGCCCACGTCGGACAATAGTGACTTGGGGATTGTGGTATATCGTATAGCGAGAACCACTAAACACTTGTACGAATTACTTGTACGACTCCAAAGCTCCCAGCATCAAAGCCCATTTCGGACAAGGCGAAAGCGAGATCGCGCTGCTTCTCCTAATAACAATACAAAGCTTGCTTGAGATACGCATCTTTCTCGTGGTGGAAACGGTCACTTATTATATAGGAAATAGATTTCATATCTTCGCAGCATAGCTGCATAGCACATTTCTGGTCTTAATGTTACGCAGGTAATTCTAGTTGGACGAAAGATATATTTGTTAATTTTTCTATGATAAAAGAGATCTGTTTAGTCGATGTCATATATTTTACCTAATATGTAATTTACCTACGTATAATTTGTATACATACACCGCCTTTCGAGCGTTGCGTTAAGCGCGAGAGGTCCTGGGTTCGAATACCAGGGAAACAATAAATTTTCCGTTCGGGCAAAGCACAGTAAATAAAACCGATCAGTAAAATGTCAACAGTCATAGGTCCACCTGGAAATCTCTATAGCGTCTTATATACTTCGCAGAAGGGACACCTTTCGCCCCACTGGTGGTAATGGGATTTAATCATAAAGGCAGAGACTTAAATATAATTATTATATTTTAGCCATTGAAATAGCGGTCTTTGTTTCAGAAAATGTCGAGTTATGGAAGCACAACTCCACCGGATGAAGGTTTTGACCGTTACGAGCCTCCCTTTTACTGCCAACAGACACACCAAGGTAGGATATTGTTTATATATGTTAACGTTTTAATCTCGCGAGTTGGATAATTGTCGATACTGCAACCCCTTACACTGCTCACAATTTAACAATTTTTACATACGTATCAATATATCCAAGTCCTCTAATCTAATTCTAAATACGTAAAAACGGAAAACTTACTTACTATAAATAATATTCATAGTAGTGTAATTTAAATGAATGTAATATATTTATGAGTAAGTTTATTCTTTATTCTTAGGTAGCCCAATGGATGGCGGCGTTTACTGGCCGAATTCTAGCGAAATACACGAGTTCGATTCCCAGGATATGTACAATGACACAAATAATTATATAAGCAGGAGTTATGGTGAGTTTTGTAGGATTTCAAATAATATTATACTATTATAATTTGTACGAAACAGACAGAAAAAGGTTAAAAACATAGTTTCGTTCATTCGTCGTATCAAAAAAAAAAAAAAAACACCCCCCCAGATTTTATTTGTCTTCTTCAAACAAAATGGATACTGGAAAATAATTTGATTCCTGTAAAACACAAGTAGTTTTTTTTTTTTTTTTTAAGAAAAAATTTTTTTTAGTTTTGCGCTAAAATGACTTAGATCCACGCGACGGACACACATAATGTGTTTGTCTCGTACTCCTTCTCGACGAGACGATAATAAATGTTTGTCTTTCGTATACAATAAATATATCTCAAGGATATATTTATTGTCCAAATCACTCACCGATTATTGATGCTTAGAAGTCGATATCTTTGTCTCATATTTAAATTGTGTAACAAGGGTTTACATAAGTAATTCTTCGAACTTTACATAAGTAACTTATTTCGCAGGTTACGACGAAATGCAAGTATCAAACGAACCATATGACAGTTATCATCACAACATCATTCATCACAATTATTCACAAAATGGCTCTGGTAAGTTATCTTATGGTTCAAATAGCTGGGACGCATGTCCTCTTGAAGTTTTTTTATGATAAAGGAGGACAGTTAAACCTGTGGCTCACTTGATGAAAGGTATACCACAGATATATAACTTATAAAGAAAATGCGCTGTCGACGTATTTTGCCCTTTGCTAAGACCAAAACGCGATTAATTTTCAGTTTTCCGGGCTTTTTAAACGGTGGCCGATGGTCAGTGCCCGTGATGGAATTTTGATATTCCTACCTATATTTAATATTTAGATTTTCAGACCATGTTTTAGAAAAATAATAAATTGAGTGAAAATATGCTGGAATAGGTAGGGATCGAAGCCACGACCTAATAAGGTCGTGGCAGTAAAAATTAAAATAATTAGTTATACAATTCTACTATTAGACGAACTTTAAACAAGCCGTGAAGATTAATGGCATTTCGGGTTCAATTTGTGGATCTCTAAATATCCAAAGCCAAAGTACGATGTATTTTTGCAACTGAAACACTTATAGGCCGACAGCACATCCTGTGAGATGTTACATGGTTGGACTACTTCACATTCCATAGTACAACTTGTCAGTCGTCCTTTATCATCAAAATATTTACCTTTTACTTATTGCTATATATTCTGTTACCTGTCAACAGGTATTGACTGCGACATGCAATCCTTACCACGGTTTGACCGAGCGCCGCCATCTTTCGTCCGAGTTGTCAAACGCAGGACCACAGCTAATAAAAAGGAGAGAAGACGAACACAGAGTATAAACACTGCTTTCACAGATCTACGAGAGTGTATACCGAATGTGCCGCCGGACACAAAATTATCAAAGGTAATTAAAATGTCACTATACATTGTCTAATTGTATTATTATACTTTATAAACCGGTGTCACCTACTTACCATACAAACGAAGGAACACAGATATAGGAACAATACATAGTATATAAATATATATGACATTGAAGATACACTCCCTTTCAGTCCCCCCATGACCACGACTGCTGCAAAGCATTCGAAACGTCGGGCCGTAGTTTAAATACATTAAAACGAATATATGTACCGCGTTTTAAACCTTTATAAGTGTTTAATCTAAATTATGCCTTTTTGGTTCGTTATTTTTTAATAAAGAATAAATTTATTGTCTATAGAAAGAAAGGCGAAGGACGGAAAGCATAAATACAGCATTTACGGACCTCAGAGGCCGTATACCTAACGTCCCGCCTGATACAAAACTTTCTAAGGTACGAATTTGACATTTTACAAAAAAAAATAAAAAAACTTTTTTGAGAAAAAAATACTTGAAATCTTTTATTAATGGCATAATCTGTTGCATCTAATTATTTTCATATCTGTTTCTTTTCTAAAGAGGTTAAGGTTTTATATATATATATATGTTCAGTTAAGGACAGATTTTTTTTTGTATTTTTAGCTATCATCACTATTTATTACGAAAAAAGCTTACACTCCTCATAAGTTCCATTAAAATCTATCTATCTCCGTTTAATATAAGCCATCTTTAAGAAATTATTTTTTGAGGTATTAATCATTTACAATATGTGAAGTGATTGTTGGTGATTTTTTTTTGCCAAGAATCGAACAGGAATTTGTAAAATAATACTGTTTAGTACATCATTAAATATTTGATTAAGCATGTTTCGGTTGAAAAAACTACTATTTCGGTTAAAAGGGACTGGGACTGCATTCGGTCGAAAACCTAAAAATCGAATCAATTAGTGGACACAGATATGTGTCTGCTCTTTTCTGTGTCTTTCTATATTGTTTTATTAGATTTTTTAATCTATGTGATAACAGATAATATAACTATAAGCATAAGACAAATGTCATATGCAAATATAACAGATTATATTATTTTCACAGATAAAAACACTCCGACTGGCGACATCATATATCTCCTACTTATTAAAAGTGTTGGAAAGTGATGGAGAACCAGCCGGTGGATTCCGAGCTGAGCTGCATCACACACCACCAAGACGGAGGACAACAGACCATAGCCAGGTAACATGAGAACCATCATATAGACTTGTTGGTCTAATTGTAGCAATGCATCGCTTATAATCAATGGATCGTTGGTTCGAAACCCACCAGGTCTAACATGTTTTAAATTTATATTTTTTTGAAACATGTTAGACTTCATCAGGACATCTAAATGTTAAATGCGTGGTAGGAATATCGAGATTCCGTCAGGGTCACGAACCAACGTCCACAGATGAAAACGCCATGAAGTTTAAGCACGACATTCAGTCAGTGGATTTCCGAATATAAAAAGCACAATAGGTCGATAGCACATCAAGAGAACCCCATGCTTGTCTGACCTCTGTCATAAAGAAAATGTAATTATCATTTATGAGAGTAATAAAGATGATACTAATTTAACGGTTAAAACGCAATTTTAAACCGTTGCAAAAAAATTACTTGACCAATTTCACTATAATTTTTTTTTTTTTTTTTTTTTTTTTTTTTTTTTTTTTTTTAATCATTACTACTACTATCTACTATTTATTTAACAATATAAATACTTGCTCATAATGTAAATCTTTGCTAATATTTACGGCCAAATGACTTGAACAGTTTTTTTTAATCTTACTTACGTGGTTACACAAAATTGTAGGTCATTATTATTTGATGAAAATAACGTACTATTTATTAATAAGAGACAAATGTCGTGTCATTTGAAACACGCTGTATAATGCAGTCAATCGGGCGCCTGTAAGTGCACGTTACAAGTGCATATCGCATTCCCTTGAGAATATTCTCAAGTGGAACGGTAAATGATATTTTTAATCTGTATCAGTGCACTAATTGATGTCTATCTGTGGTTATTTTTAATCTATGGTTTAATCTTGAGCGCCGAAGATACATACGCGACTTCTAAAACGTTGAAGTTTATTAAATGTAGCGGGTTATTTTATTAAGTTTTTCAAAAGCGGTTAAGCTAGATTTATACATAGAGACAAGACATCAAACGCTTTAACGGTTTAAAACGCGACATATATGTATTAGTTAAACTTATTTGAAACTACTACTACTACGACCCGACGTTGCAGATGCTTTGCAGCAGCCGTGGACACGGGGGGACTTCGAAAGAGTCGGACCGTATTTAAAATAATTTTCAAATAAGTTTAACTAATATATATATATGCGTTTTTGTCCAAATATTTTTAGAAATTTCTTTCGTAGAACGAGATGAAATAAAATTGGTGCCACGTAATTTAGTAATGGCGGGCCATGTGGTTCGTGGTTATTAGATTAGCGAGTAATAAAGATACGGTGTCTGGTTTTCGTTTGGGGTATATTTAGTTGCGTACGCTTCTATACTGTAGAAGTGTAGAGTGTAGTCTACACTTGATTTCGTATTTCGAAATAAAACAATATAAACTATAAAAATAAAACACTTTTTCGGTAAAACGCAAATTTTCTAAAATTATTGTAACTACATCTCTACGTTTCGAATGCGTTACTGTGTCACGGGGGAGTACTGACAATTAAAGTAATTAGAAACTATATTTCGCGTTATAAACCGTTAAAAGTGGACTTATTTGAATATTTAGGTGCAACTCGGATAAATTACAATGGTATAGTATTTTCTTAATTGAAACAGCGCAGTCATTATTTTTATAAAGGACAAGCATAAAGTTCTCTTGATTGATTATCTGTTGTTGTTCGGGAATGTGATTTTTAATAACATGTAAATATATTAATTAAACTTGGTGAGAAGGCAAATCAGGACCCTTGCATTATTATACCAACGAGACTAACGTATTAATCACTTTAGCTTTAATCCTTTAATTGTAACTGGTTGAATTATAAATCAACGTAAAGAATTTTTGACAAAATTCATCATAATCGGTCAAGCCGTTTATATAACATTTGGAGCAAACATCCTCACATCCCTGCTTACATCCGTGGAATAATAAATTGATTGTGTCAATAAGAAGTATCGATTCCAAAAACGCCCACTTGACTCCCGACGTAAGCCAGAGACAGTAGACCGAGGTCGATACGTAAACAGGAAGAGTCAAGCACGTGTCGATCAGCCATAGACAAGCAGGTACCTGACCTAAATACGCGAAGGTCTACAATAAACAAACACTTTTTACCCGAATAAGTCAACATGGAGGGTAATGTTTTTGTCGGTATGTTTGTTACAAATTTTGATTTACAATGCAATAGTGAATTGTGTGATAGAAGTTATAAAAACAAAATTATGACGCATTTTAAATAGGCCTGAAAAAATGTATAATGTGGATTACTGAATTGAACCTGTTTTTTTTAAAGCCCGATCAAGAATTGAAAATTAAAATTTTGTTAAACAATGCAATGTATTTTAAACTAGATACTGGTAAGAAGTGTGTAAATAGTTGTGTCGTATTAAAAAGTATGTATATCGTCTATCGTATAAGTAAGTATATCGCGTTAAAAATGTTCCATTGAATCTACAAGCTAAATAATCCGTTTATTAACAAACAAAAACAACATACTTCAATAAAATATAAAATACAACTATCAAAGTATGAAAAATAACTTTAAACTTTGTTCTAAGAGATGTCAAATTCAGCCTGTACTCAGCGTGTTTTGATAAGCGCTGATATTCAGTCTGTTCAGTTGGTTTTCAGTACACACCCATTTGTTACTGATGGCCGCATTATTTGTTTATCTCTTCAAACCTCAAGAACCGTTTGACTCCCGTATGCATAATCTAACAAGTAGGTACTTGACAAATATTTTAAGTCACTCCGCGGCGCCGCTTTTTTATGATAGATGAGGACAAACATGGTTCATTTGACAACCAGATGTGCTGCCGGCCTATTTTGGCAATTACTGAAACTGTAACAAGGTTACACGTCACGTTCTCTTTTATGCAGCCAGCTTTTACAGACGACACGTTTTACACGTATTAAAAAAAGTAATTGATTGAAATTATTTAATTATTAAAATTAAATAAATTAACGATTATAGTGAATCTATAATCGTTAATAAAAGAAGCAATAAATTGTTCATACGTTAACAAATACTATTCGCGTTTTAAATCGTTAAATAGTGTTTTATTAAAAGGAATAACATATTTAAAACTCTCGTTATTCCAAACTAAGAATTACCACTACGCAAAATTTAATCAATTTCGGTAAATTTAGAAGAACGTCACAAAATGATAATAAGAATGACAAATGTTATTGCCGCCGTTACAATGCTAGTGTGGTAGTTTTTATGGAGGCTGAGGGGATAACATTTTATCACAGTATCGTCTAGTTCAGGGATGCACAGACTGGGCCACTCGGGCAAATCATGAACTGGTGGCGGGTCGCCAGAAGTATAAGTAATTAAGGCAATAAAGAATCATAATGTATTAAAATTTATAAACAATTGATTCAAATAACTCAATTAGTAATAAAGTATTATTTTTGCTGTCGGCGGGCCACCAGTATGCGAGTTAAATCCCACTAGTGGGAATCCCTACACGAGTTAATGAATTATATTTGTTTCAGAACTCAGCAGACAAAAAGGGCAAAGGCAGAACAGGTTGGCCTCAGCACGTTTGGGCGCTCGAATTGAAAAGCGAAACGAACTTACAGAATTAATTAAGAAATCCAGTCAATGTGTTTTTCTGTAAATATAGCTCTTTGTAAATAAAACACTTTAACGGTTTAAAACGCGATATATTTTAGTTAGACTTGTTTTAAAATTTTTTCACATTTTCATCAGTCACGGGGAAACCACGGCTGCTGCAAAGCATCCGAAACGTCGGGCCATAGTTAGAACTAATTTTCAAACAAGTTTAACTAAAATATATCGCGTTTTAAACCGTTAAAGTGTTTTATTTAAATGTATACTACTCGCGTAAACTACAGACAGCTCTTATATGTATTATACTTAATAATTATCTAGAAAAAATACTAATTTACACTAATTACTTTTTTCTACAGGAGTACAGACAAGCATTCATTCGCTCGTGAAAGGTTAAATACACCAGCCATATAACATCTCGACAGGATGTGCTATCGACCTATTTTGGCTTTCGAAATTCCTAAATCGGACGGCAACCGAAACGCGATTAAGCTTCACGGATTTTGTGTTGTGGTAATTCGTGAGTCGGACGGAATTTTCGATATCCCTACCATCCTTTAATATCCAGACTTCCAGACGAAGACCAACGTGTTTTAGAAAACTATTAGTTGATGACCATTTGATTATTATTAGCCATATAATGCTACCATTAGATGAATGAGTCCGTCAAATAGTATGTTTTTTTTATTTATTGTTATAGCGGCCACAGACATAACTATATAATCTTGATGATTTCTGGACTCGAACCTAAGACCATTCGTGAGATAAGAATATACTAAGATAATGAGTATTTAAAAACTGAAGTCTATATTTAATTTTTATGTAGATTAGATTTAAATAATGTTAAGCTAGTTTTGTAAATATTAAATGTGTTTTAATTTATACGAACTGAAATGTTGTACCAAAGAATATTCCAAAATAAATAATTTTATACTTTAATTGAGTTTTTTTACTCACCTGAAGAATTACTGTTTTTTTACACATGAAGGCACTATAAAATATAAAAATCGAAAATAAATTGAAAAAAAAATTTTGAGCAACAGCACGGAACGCTGACGATGCCGGTCTAAGTCCTGCCCGAATCGAAAATGTTTTCCATTTATTTTCGATTTTTAAATTAATGCAAGTTATTTACATTTTTTATATTTATATTAATATTTAATGACACATCAGATGTGAACTAACTTCCCCTTCGCGCTGTTACTCTAGCAACTTAGTTACTCTGTTTTTTCTATACTAATACTACTGAGCCGGCAAAGTTGTTTTGCCATATAAATAATTTTACTAAAATGTCTATTATAAAATAAGGGTTGATCTAGAAGGGTGAAAATTGAGGATTGTATATATTTTTGTATGTTGTATATAAAAAAATAGAAATTAAAAATTTTGTGTAAAAAATAATAAATAAAATGTAAGGGTGAAAACCCTTATCACTTAGGGGATAAAAAATAGATTTTGTCCTATTTTCAACCTACTGAATACACATATCAAATTTGGTGAAAATCGGTGAGCGTTTCGGAGGAGTTCAAGTTCGAACACCGCTAACAGAATTTTATATATTAGATTATAAAGTGAAAAGTTTGTTGTTGGGAACTACTAGTTCCAATTAAAAAAATATTTTGTTCGGTTAGAGATTATCGAGGCAGCTTTAGGATAAAAGCTGACCATTAGAGCGAAGGAACAAAGAAAATTGCTATCAATAGGAAAATCTTTTTCATCGTTACTTCCATCTCTAATAAAATCAATTGTAAATAATAAAAATGAAGAATGTGTTATCTTAAATATTTTGCGTTTAAACAGTTAAAATTGTATTATAAACTGAGAGATTATTCACCTTATGACGCAAATTCTTTATACTTTACAGCTGTTCATATTGTGTGCACCTAGGAGCTAATTACTGTGTAAACATCTGAAAAGTATACAACACATTCGCATATACTCGCATTCTATGATACAGGTTTTGCGGCATATATGACCGACACAAAAATAATTATTCAATTCGAATTAGTAGATCCAGAGATTATCGCGTTCAAACAAACAAATTCTTTAGCTTCAGCAAAGTCTTCCCACGAAGTAAAAATCTTAGTGTGAAGAAATAAGCTGAATTCAAGAATCGAAGTCACAACCCACCTTTTTATATTTTCTGTCACTGAGCCAACGGTGAAAACAAAATTTAACAAAAAATTTAAACAGTTCACTTGCGACAGTCAATGTAAAAAAGCTGAACAAATAATGATGCGACGTAAAATATTACTTGTATGACCTAGCGTCTGCGTCAACAAACGATATCTCAGTGGTTAGTGCTATCGAGTATTGATAACTACGTTCTAACTTTCTACAATTTTGGTACTACTCGTTATCATAAGGGACAGACTGAAAATCAGCGCTTAGCCAGCTGACAAGTTGAGTCTTGTTGCCTTACAGCCCAAAGTTAAAATTGTCCTGTTTTTTCTATCTTTCAATTATTGTATTTTTTGTTTTATTTGAAGGTTTTAGCTATAAATTTCGTACTTAGTGTTAATAAACAAATAATTTATTTATTCAATGCCCAGAGTTCGATTCTCGAAAAACAAGAACAAGAAAAAAAATTAAGGAAATTTCTATCAGCATCAGCGTAAGCGGCGTGATGTGAATGCTTTGAAACTGTATGGAATATTAATCTATGCAATATAATAATATAAAAAGCTGAAGAGTTTGTTTGTTTGAACGCGCTAATCTCAGGAACTACTGGTTCGAATTGAAATATTCTTTTCGTGTTGGTTATAGTACTCAAAGAAGTCTTTAGGCTGTAAAATCACAATGCGTCGAATAGAAACCTAGAAACAGTGGGAAATGTGGAAAAAACGGGGAAAATTATCGTCATACAGGCCAGCTAGTCGTAAATACAATCAATAATAATATACTCTAATTATACTCACTTGATACTTGTAGCGTCCTGCAGCGTTGTTTTGTTAAGACTAATCTACACAACTCAATCAATCATAAAAGATACAGATATTTACGACATAACGATATGACTCGGTGGTTTAAGTAGAGTCCTATTCTTTTTCAATTTATTATCGTATCGTAAAAATCGTATATTATAATCGCGTCTTCAGTCTGTGGATTTCCGAAGGTCCAAAGCCAAATAGGTTGACAGTGCAACCTGTTAAGATGTTATTATATGTCTGGTTTGTTTCACCTTTAATCAGGTGACGCCGATACTTGTCTGTCATAAAAGAAGACGAATGTAGAATCAATTAAGTACCAGAACAAATGAAGAGTTGTCATCAGACTCGTGATTAAATGGTCCTTTATCAGTTCCCACAGCTCACAGCTGGGATTTGATTCTCCTCCTCCAATTCATGGTGTAATATGTTTCCTTCATGGAAAAGTACGTCGAACTATAGATAGATAGATAGACAAATTTATATGTACTGGTGCACGGACGAGGTACGAACCCCAACCATTCCACAAAAGTAATACTCCAACGCGGCTTTCCGTAAGAAGTATGAATCAGAAGTCAATTGGCTAAACATCAAAGTAGAATACCTAATTTGTAACTATAAAACAAATTACTAGTGTATTTTTGTTACGTGTAGGGTGACCACGATTTAAACTTGACGTTGCGTGTTTAATCATTTAAACAAAAGCAAGGGAAATATTGTTGATATCGTGTCTTCTTATGCATGTCCAATTTAAACTCAGGACTTGCCAACGGAATATCAAACATAATATATTTAGGAAGACAACAATAAAGCTGAAGGGTCTGGTCTAGACACCTTAAGAGTCAAGGAAAACCGTTGGTTAGCGGGTGGCAGAACGACTCCAAGGATTGGTGTGATTTGGGTAAGAAGCACAAAAGACAGACTTGACTACGCGGGAGCTTTTACCACAAAAGCGATGAAGCCCTAATAAAGATATAATGTCAAGTCATAAACAGTTTTTTTTTTTTTATTACTATATTTTCAAACTTCAAAACAATTTTAAAATAATTCTGACAGAATTATTTTAAAAATGTCACCATGTTTGTAAATGTAATTGTAAATGGTGAGAGCTGAAAAAAGAAATTAAAATTAGTTTTAATGTTAAATAAAGTAGATATAACTGTACATAAGGAAAATATTCCTAATTAAAGACTTATCGGATCGGAATTTCTTAATATACTGTACTCAATACTTCTGGAGTTAAGTATTAATAAAACTGCGTCAGTTTGCGCTTTTTTAGTATAGATTAGCTAAGGAATTTTCAATGTAAGAATTAAAGTAATTTTTAGATAATTATATTATAACTCGTTTACACGACAACTATTGTAGGGGATTAAGACAGGTCGCGTCTTAAACTCGACTCATTTATGTCCGTAGATTTCCAAACTCGTGGTCGCACGAGTGCGCTCGCGCAGAACCACATGGCCCTCGGCGGAAACTCTCCATAAATCGTTTTATACACAACCTGAGTTAAATATAAATTTACACGTAAAATTTTATGTTACGACTTTACGAAAAGACTGTTTATTAAACAGGTGAAAAAATTATTTTGTTTATTTATTTTGTAGATTATTTGAAGTTAATAGAGGAAAACTTTTAAAAAGAGGAAGAAAGTTATTTATTGAATTAGTCCTAACCAATAATAGTCCCAATGCTAGGACACACATAACATAATATCTTTTCCTATGCAATAAAGGTTTTTGTAGATTCTGGAACCACCGTACTACTCCAACTCAAGTTCTGCTAGACACGAGGGTGATGACATCTCCAATTCCAAATTTCCGTTTGATTCTATGTACCACTGGAGTGCTCAAAGTACTAGACCAAGAAGGCAATTATTATTATTTTATTTGTTAAAAAGTTTTAAAAATCCTTTCAGTTTTATTTCTCCCTTTAAATATATTTTACAATACTTCAAACTCTGAATGCTCCGTTGGCGCTAAATTTTACGAATAAGCTGTTTAGGAGGTGAGAAGTACAAACATATCATCGCACAATTATTATACTATGATTGTAAATTTAGTATTAGTTTAAATAAAACACTTTAACGGTTTAAAAAACCGTGGTCACGGGGAGACAGAGTCAGTCTCCCCGTGACCACGGCTGCTGCAAAGCATCCGAAACGTCGGGCCGAACTTAGAAATCATTTTAAAATAAGTTTAACTAATATATCGCGTTTAAACCTTAAAGTTTTTATTTAAATGTTACTACTCGCGTAAACTATAGACACACAAGTGCGGGGTTCATTTGACGGAAGGTGTAATACACCAGCTATATACCTAACTATATTATATTTTTTATATATTATATTTTATTAATAAGTTTCTCATATAAGTGATTCCTGTAATCTTAGTGGGAAATAAATGTCTTTAAACCGAACTAGCTGTGCCAGCGACTTCCTCCGCGTAGAATACTTGTTTTGGGCATCACAATTTATTTTCGCAAATTGCCACTTCATCTTTATAGATTTTAATATTCTCCACGACGTCGGTCGCGTCAATTTCTTGCAAGTTAATATTAGAAGATAGACAACAACATAGCGTCGCGAACATTTTTTTAGACCATATAAAGAGGAATCACTTATTCATACATATATATATGTATATATTTATATATTTTCTATATGCAACGGAAACCCACAAATATTAATAGTTTTTCGCTGTTTCTTCGCTTCTAATAAGTTGCATCGTGATGCTCTAACCAATACAAAAACAATGTTTCAATTCGAACAAGTAGTTCCAGAGATTAGCGCGTTAAAACAAACAATCTCTTCAACTAAATTTATTTCTATAGATATTTGTATTAGATGCGGTGTCGGATGTCGGCCTATGTACGATTTATATAGTTTGAAAATTTAATGTGCAGGTTTTATTTGATTAGTGAAATGAGGTGGGGCCGGTGGGGATCGTACATACGACCCGTGAATATTACCCATACATTGGTCTTAGTTTAATGACTTTTACATTTACGTAAATACTTACGTCGTGATCGTATTCGTTTACGTCTAAGCACATAAATGTTTTATAATTTTTAAACCTCTCAATGTTGAAAGAGACAATTTAGCAATTAATTTAATAATTAATTAAAAATTTATACATATTTGAACAAGTGTCGCATTTTATTGAATAATGGAAAACAGCCTTTTGTTTTTGTAATATAAAAGGCAGAATTGCAATACGGATTGTAGTACTCAAAGATGGCTCTTGTTGTGGCATTGCTGTGTTTGGTGAGTTTTCATTTATTTAAAATTAACAAACCAATATTTTTCGATGCTAGAATTACACAATCTTATTCATATTTTCTTTTAAAGATTAAGCAGGGTTCAAAAAATAATAATAAAAATAGTGGCAATGTATGGCTTATAATCAACCGGTCATTTTTTTATATAAAATAGGATCGGTAGAGCAATATCGATATTACGTCTGAGTCGAGAACCACGTTCACAGATGAAAAAGCCGTGAAGTTTCATTTCAGTTTAGATTTCCGAATATCCAAAGCAAAAATACGTTGACAGCTGTTTTTTATCTAGATGTATATGGCTAAGGTATTGCACCTTCTATCAAGTGACCCAAAAGCGTCCCTGGTCTCCTCAACTAAGATATAACAAAAATGTTATTTTGGTGTCCAAAATTACTTAATATTGTATTAGTCGAGTACCTGTATCCAATTATTTTTGTATGTACAGACGTGTCAAAGTTCCATTCGTTTATCTGTTTTGTACATACAGAAATACTAAATAATACATACTGCTGCCCCCACTCTAAGGACTTACTGAAAATCTGTTTCAAGTCAACAAAGGGCCTGATATAAGCTGAGTTCTTTCTACCAACTTGCACACTAATTACTTTATACTGTTAAGATTAAACTATGCTTTATTTTTCTGATTAGTAATAATTCTAAGAATAATTTTTTTGTGGCCTATAGTTGTAAATAAATTTATTTCTTCTTGTATCATCAGAAAGTAATTCGGGAAAATTTTTTTGAACTGGTTTCAAAGTATTTTTTTTGGAAAAGTTGTTTTTTTTTTTTCATATTTTTTTGTGTTATTTTTTTTAAATATTTATTTAGAGTAAACGGCGACACGATAGATTGTCAATGAAAGAGATTCGTCGGCTTGAATCTACATCAAATTAGAAATTGCCTTTATTATGAATTTTAGCAATCAATTTTAAACTAGCTGTGCCAGCGACTTCGTCCGCTAAGAATATTTATTTTGGACATCCAAATTAGTTTTTGCAAACCGCTTTATCTTTATAAACTTAAGCTACTACCCACGACGTCGGTCGCATCTCTTCCCGTCGTTCTTGCAAGTTAATCTTACAAGATAGACTAGCGTTACGGCTTTTTTATACATATTTGTTGGGTGTCTTGAACCGTTTTCGCAGCCTACACATCGGAAACCCAAGAAGACGAAAAACTTCCCCCGTTTTATTCACATTTTCCGGTGTATCTGCGCTTCTATCAATCTAATCAACATAAAACAGTTTTTCAATTTGAACCCTTAGTTCCTGAGATTTGCGCGTTCAAACAAACAAACTCTTCAGCTTTATATATTAATATAGATAGATAGATTATTGCCGATATTTTGATTTCTATTATAAAAACTTTTGGAGCGGGTTTTTTTAATTAAATATTTGTATCTTTAGTTTACAGGATCAACTGTCTCGGCTTTTGCTTTGCCGAGAATTTGTAAGTATGACAATATTCATCATTTCTTCTTATTTTTGAATTCTTTCTTCTTATTAAGTTTGTTGGAACTCAGTCTCTTGCTCACCTCCCAATGCATAATGAACGAGCCGAATCCCTACTTTCTTCCATTTCACAACTCTTTTGTATTTGTTATATCTTTTGTGAAACTGAAATAAATTGGTTCAATAAAACACTATATTAATATATATATTAGTTAATTCATATTTTACAAAGCCCGACATACTAACTTTACATAAGCTTTACATCTACCGCTTCAATTTAAAAAACTTTGTTCGGTATTATTTCCACAGATAATCCTGGTCCGATCAGGACCTGCTCACCGTGCCAGGTTCAACCCAATGTCAACATATTCCTGAAGTATGAGGACATACATCGACCCCAGCCCTATCCCCTTTACAGACTGCTGGGGAAACAATTCTTTGATTTCCGAAGGAGCCCTATCCCGCTCATAAATGACTTAAACCGTCCGATTGGAAACAGCTTTGCCTATGGAAACTCTAACGCCTTTAACAATGGTGGTACAACTACAAGCAGTAGTACTAGCGGATCGGGCAGCAATGCTTACGCAAATAACGGAAGATCATCTGCTGGAAGCTATGGCCATAGCAACTCATATGGCTATGCTTCAAGCAACAATGGTGGATCAAATGTTAGCAGCGGCAGCAACAGTGCAACGGGCAGCAATGCTTATGTAAATAACGGAAGATCATCTGCTGGAAGCTATGGCTATGGCAACTCATATGGCTATGCTTCAAGCAACAATGGTGGATCAAATGTTAGCAGCGGCAGCAACAGTGCAACGGGCAGCAATGCTTATGTAAATAACGGAAGATCATCTGCTGGAAGCTATGGCTATGGCAACTCATATGGCTATGCTTCAAGCAACAATGGTGGATCAAATGTTAGCAGCGCACAACAGTGCACGGGCCAATGCTTATGTAAATAACGGAAGATCATCTGCTGGAAGCTATGGCTATGGCAACTCATATGGCTATGCTTCAAGCAACAATGGTGGATCAATGTTAGCAGCGGCAGCACAGTGCAACGGGCAGCAATGCTTATGTAAATAACGGAAATCATCTGCTGGAAGCTATGGCCATACAACTCTATGGCTATGCTTCAAGCAACAATGGTGGATCAATGTTAGCAGCCACAACAGTGCAACGGGCAGCAATGCTTATGTAAATAACGGAAGATCACCTGCTGGAAGCTATGGCTATGGCAACTCATATGGCTATGCTTCAAGCAACAATGGTGGATCAAATGTTAGCAGCGGCAGCAACAGTGCAACGGGCAGCAATGCTTATGTAAATAACGGAAGATCACCTGCTGGAAGCTATGGCTATGGCAACTCATATGGCTATGCTTCAAGCAACAATGGTGGATCAAATGTTAGCAGCGGCAGCAACAGTGCAACGGGCAGCAATGCTTATGTAAATAACGGAAGATCATCTGCTGGAAGCTATGGCTATGGCAACTCATATGGCTATGCTTCAAGCAACAATGGTGGATCAAATGTTAGCAGCGGCAGCAACAGTGCAACGGGCAGCAATGCTTATGTAAATAACGGAGGCTCATCTTCCGGCAGTTACGGCTATGCCAACTCTAACGGAAGTGCAACAAGCAACAACGGCGGCACTACTACAACTTCTGGAACTAGCAGTGGAACTGGAAGCAATTCAAATTCTGGAAACGGAGGCTCATCTTCCGGCAGCTACGGCTATGCCAACTCTAACGGAAGTGCAACAAGCAACAACGGAGGTACTACGTCAACCACTGGAACCAGCAGTGGAACTGGAAGCAATTCAAATTCTGGAAACGGAGGCTCATCTTCCGGCAGCTACGGCTATGCCAACTCTAACGGAAGCGCCACAAGCAACAACGGAAGTACTACTACAACCACTGGAACCAGCAGTGGAACTGGCAGCAATTCAAATTCTGGAAACGGAGGCTCATCTTCCGGCAGCTACGGCTATGCCAACTCTAACGGAAGTGCCACAAGCAACAACGGAGGTACTACGTCAACCACTGGAACCAGCAGTGGAACTGGCAGCAATACAAATTCTGGAAACGGAGGCTCATCTTCCGGCAGTTACGGCTATGCCAACTCTAACGGAAGTGCCACAAGCAACAACGGAGGTACTACGTCAACCACTGGAACCAGCAGTGGAACTGGCAGCAATTCAAATTCTGGAAACGGAGGCTCATCTTCCGGCAGCTACGGCAATGCCAACTCTAACGGAAGTACCACAAGCAATAACGGAGGTACTACGTCAACCACTGGAACCAGCAGTGGAACTGGCAGTAATTCAAATTCTGGAAACGGAGGCTCATCTTCCGGCAGTTACGGCTATGCCAACTCTAACGGAAGTGCCACAAGCAACAACGGAAGTACTACGTCAACCACTGGAACCAGCAGTGGAACTGGCAGCAATTCAAATTCTGGAAACGGAGGCTCATCTTCCGGCAGCTACGGCTATGCCAACTCTAACGGAAGTGCAACAAGCAACAACGGCGGCACTACTACAACTTCTGGAACTAGCAGTGGAACTGGAAGCAATTCAAATTCTGGAAACGGAGGCTCATCTTCCGGCAGCTACGGCTATGCCAACTCTAACGGAAGTGCCACAAGCAACAACGGAGGTACTACGTCAACCACTGGAACCAGCAGTGGAACTGGCAGCAATACTAGTACTGGAAACGGAGGCTCATCTTCCGGCAGTTACGGCTATGCCAACTCTAACGGAAGTGCCACAAGCAACAACGGAGGCACTACGTACAACCACTGGAACCAGCAGTGGAACTGGCAGCAATTCAAATTCTGGAAACGGAGGCTCATCTTCCGGCAGCTACGGCTATGCCAACTCTAACGGAAGTGCCACAAGCAATAACGGAGGTACTACGTCAACCACTGGAACCAGCAGTGGAACTGGCAGCAATTCAAATTCTGGAAACGGAGGCTCATCTTCCGGCAGTTACGGCTATGCCAACTCTAACGGAAGTGCCACAAGCAACAACGGAAGTACTACGTCAACCACTGGAACCAGCAGTGGAACTGGCAGCAATACTAGTACTGGAAACGGAGGCTCATCTTCCGGCAGCTACGGCTATGCCAACTCTAACGGAAGTGCCACAAGCAACAACGGAGGTACTACGTCAACCACTGGAACCAGCAGTGGAACTGGCAGCAATTCAAATTCTGGAAACGGAGGCTCATCTTCCGGCAGCTACGGCTATGCCAACTCTAACGGAAGTGCAACAAGCAACAACGGAGGTACTACGTCAACCACTGGAACCAGCAGTGGAACTGGCAGCAATTCAAATTCTGGAAACGGAGGCTCATCTTCCGGCAGCTACGGCTATGCCAACTCTAACGGAAGTGCCACAAGCAACAACGGCGGCACTACTACAACCTTCTGGAACTAGCACAGTGGAACTGGCAGCAATTCAAATATGTCTGGAAACGGAGGCTCATCTTCCGGAAGTTACGGCTATGCCAACTCTAACGGAAGTGCAACGAGCAACAACGGAGGTACTACGTCAACCACTGGAACCAGCAGTGGAACTGGCAGCAATTCAAATTCTGGAAACGGAGGCTCATCTTCCGGCAGCTACGGCTATGCCAACTCTAACGGAAGTGCCACAAGCAACAACGGAGGCACTACTACAACTACTGGAACTAGCAGTGGAACTGGCAGCAATTCAAATTCTGGAAACGGAGGCTCATCTTCCGGCAGCTACGGCTATGCCAACTCTAACGGAAGTGCCACAAGCAACAACGGAAGTACTACGTCAACCACTGGAACCAGCAGTGGAACTGGCAGCAATACAAGTACTGGAAACGGAGGCTCATCTTCCGGCAGCTACGGCTATGCCAACTCTAACGGAAGTGCCACAAGCAACAACGGAGGTACTACGTCAACCACTGGAACCAGCAGTGGAACTGGCAGCAATACTAGTACTGGAAACGGAGGCTCATCTTCCGGCAGCTACGGCTATGCCAACTCTAACGGAAGTGCCACAAGCAACAACGGAAGTACTACGTCAACCACTGGAACCAGCAGTGGAACTGGCAGCAATACAAATACTGGAAACGGAGGCTCATCTTCCGGCAGCTACGGCTATGCCAACTCTAACGGAAGTGCCACAAGCAACAACGGAGGTACTACGTCAACCACTGGAACCAACAGTGGAACTGGCAGCAATACTAGTACTGGAAACGGAGGCTCATCTTCCGGCAGCTACGGCTATGCCAACTCTAACGGAAGTGCCACAAGCAACAACGGAGGTACTACGTCAACCACTGGAACCAGCAGTGGAACTGGCAGCAATTCAAATTCTGGAAACGGAGGCTCATCTTCCGGCAGCTACGGCTATGCCAACTCTAACGGAAGTGCCACAAGCAATAACGGAGGTACTACGTCAACCACTGGAACCAGCAGTGGAACTGGCAGCAATTCAAATTCTGGAAACGGAGGCTCATCTTCCGGCAGTTACGGCTATGCCAACTCTAACGGAAGTGCAACAAGCAACAACGGCGGCACTACTACAACTTCTGGAACTAGCAGTGGAACTGGAAGCAATTCAAATTCTGGAAACGGAGGCTCATCTTCCGGCAGCTACGGCTATGCCAACTCTAACGGAAGTGCCACAAGCAACAACGGAAGTACTACGTCAACCACTGGAACCAGCAGTGGAACTGGCAGCAATACTAGTACTGGAAACGGAGGCTCATCTTCCGGCAGCTACGGCTATGCCAACTCTAACGGAAGCGCCACAAGCAACAACGGAGGTACTACGTCAACCACTGGAACCAGCAGTGGAACTGGCAGCAATTCAAATTCTGGAAACGGAGGCTCATCTTCCGGCAGCTACGGCTATGCCAACTCTAACGGAAGTGCCACAAGCAATAACGGAGGTACTACGTCAACCACTGGAACCAGCAGTGGAACTGGCAGCAATTCAAATTCTGGAAACGGAGGCTCATCTTCCGGCAGCTACGGCTATGCCAACTCTAACGGAAGTGCCACAAGCAATAACGGAGGTACTACGTCAACCACTGGAACCAACAGTGGAACTGGCAGCAATACTAGTACTGGAAACGGAGGCTCATCTTCCGGCAGCTACGGCTATGCCAACTCTAACGGAAGTGCAACAAGCAACAACGGAGGTACTACGTCAACCACTGGAACCAGCAGTGGAACTGGCAGCAATACAAATACTGGAAACGGAGGCTCATCTTCCGGCAGCTACGGCTATGCCAACTCTAACGGAAGTGCCACAAGCAACAACGGAAGTACTACGTCAACCACTGGAACCATCAGTAGAACTGGCAGCAATACTAGTACTGGAAACGGAGGCTCATCTTCCGGCAGCTACGGCTATGCCAACTCTAACGGAAGTGCCACAAGCAACAACGGAGGTACTACGTCAACCACTGGAACCAACAGTGGAACTGGCAGCAATACTAGTACTGGAAACGGAGGCTCATCTTCCGGCAGCTACGGCTATGCCAACTCTAACGGAAGCGCCACAAGCAACAACGGAGGTACTACGTCAACCACTGGAACCAGCAGTGGAACTGGCAGCAATTCAAATTCTGGAAACGGAGGCTCATCTTCCGGCAGCTACGGCTATGCCAACTCTAACGGAAGTGCCACAAGCAATAACGGAGGTACTACGTCAACCACTGGAACCAGCAGTGGAACTGGCAGCAATTCAAATTCTGGAAACGGAGGCTCATCTTCCGGCAGCTACGGCTATGCCAACTCTAACGGAAGTGCCACAAGCAACAACGGAGGCACTACTACAACTACTGGAACTAGCAGTGGAACTGGCAGCAATACAAATTGTGGAAACGGAGGCTCATCTTCCGGCAGCTACGGCTATGCCAACTCTAACGGAAGTGCCACAAGCAACAACGGAGGTACTACGTCAACCACTGGAACCAGCAGTGGAACTGGCAGCAATTCAAATTCTGGAAACGGAGGCTCATCTTCCGGCAGTTACGGCTATGCCAACTCTAACGGGAATGCTTATAAGGGCGTCGTATTACCACCAAATTATAAAGTTCCAGCAAATTCACCAAACTACTACTATCAATCTTCAAATTCACAATCGGGCTCTACTAGCAATTCTAACGCCTCTCAAGAAAACTATTACTTTAATAATAACAAAGGCTTCACACAATATAACTCTCAATCAGCAAATAGCAACAATTCCAATCAAGCTTCTGCAACTAATTATCAAGCTATACAAAACAAAGATGGAAGCGCGTATTATTACAACAGTAACGATGCTAATAGCAATAGCTCAAATCAAGCTACTTCTACCAACTATCAAACTGTCAATAGCGATGGAAGCTCATATTATTACAATAACCAAAATTCTAACAGCAACAATTCAAATGAAGCTCATTCTAGCAATTATCAAGCTATTCAAAACGGCGATGGCAGCTCGTATTACATTTCGAATAACAGCAACTCAAATAGTAACACCTCAAATGAATCTTCTTCCACAAACTATCAAGCTGTACAAAACAATGGTGGAGGCAATTTTTATTCTTACAGCAACAATAACAGCAATAGCAATTCCAACAGCAATGCTAACAACTACAACTATACCTATCAAAAAGCTTACTAGACATCATACTGACAGTTGCAGTAACGTCAAAGTGACAGCTGACAGCAATGAGACGCCAAGGTGTTTTAGTTTTAAGCCTTCAATAATTCGAAACGTTTTGCTTTTATAATTTTGTTTTTGACCTCGAAATTTATTAAATTCAGATATGCAATTACGAATGCCGCTTTTATTTCATCATTTATGTTTTATAAAGATAAGAATAGGCACGATGTCAGTTGAGAAAACTAAATTAATTTTATATCTCCGTCTCTAATTACAGTCTAGACGTCTATAAAGTCAATAAAGATCAAACACAGACATTAAAATAGAGCGTCTAGTCTACTTCAGCTGCTTCCAGTGTTATGACATATGGCATACTACTGTGTAGTAACGCTGCCGACATCGAATGTATCTTTGTGTTGCAAAAAAAGGGCGGGCTTTGTATGGAATGGGATCTCGGGAATCATTAAACTTTAAAAATATCGGCATATTTACTGTGTATGTCGCAGTATAATTATGAAAATTTTATGAAAAGTAGTGAGTTTCTTGGGTGTTCTTCTCAGTTATGTTGCTCATTTTAGTATAATTAGGGCCAGTTAGGGCTAGCGCGCACTGGTGATTTTTGTCACGGTGACTTTATAGTGTTTGTCATTGTCACATCACGTTTCCCAAGTGGAGTGCGCTCACGAATAGAGATAGTGACAAAACATTTTCGAAATCGAAAGTGTCACTTGGAAAAGAAATTTGCCACTTGGATTTCGAAGAGACGGTCGTTCTCTGTGAACTCTTGAGACTTGGGAGCAAGAAAACGAAGAGAATATTGGGTACACCCCCTTGGGAATGACAGGCTTCTACGTGGAAAAATCTACACTATGTATTATAAGCTTCGAGAATATCCTAAGGATTCTTTAGATATTTGCGAATGAGTGCTTCTAGCCTTGATTAATTATTACTATTACGCACTTTAGGACGTGAATATATAAAAATACGAACTTTCAAATAAATAATTCTTATTAATAATAATATTTAAACTATTATATTATTATAAATAATAATCATTTTTAATCATTTTTATCATTAATAATGATTAAGTAAGAATGCTATAGACGGCGAACACAAATGTCACCGAATTGTCACGTCGTAACATGTGCGCACCTCCATGCATATTCGAGGACTTGACCAGACAAAAATCACCAGTGCGCGCTAGGTACTTACTCTTCAAAAGACAAAACTATCCCTGGTACCTAACCTTGCTTATCTGTCAAACGTGGCCGGTAAGACGTTTACATTATATAAATTAAACATCGATTATAGATTAAATTTTACGACACAGGCGGGAGTTGAACCGGCATTCACAGCGTTTCGTGCTGTTGCTCCAACCAATTGAGCCACCGTGACTACACGTCATAGTCGATTTCTTTCAACTTATTGATACGTGCACTTCTTGCGCAATATAATTTTGATATTAAAAATGACGGTTCAACGTCTTATTCTCTGCAGATAAAGCTTTATATGTATAATGGCATCAAACCTGGTAAATAATTTATTCCTCATTATTTACGTGTCTATGTACTAAGTAGTGTTTGGCTGGAAAGAAAATTAAAAAGTTTGAACGCATTAAACAAAATAATTATTACTTATATGTATAATACTTACAGATCTAATTTCACTTGAGTTCAAATACAAATACGGTCTACGTAAATATACACAAACCAGTAACTGGTGGAAAAATATAATAAAACAAAAAACTCAATACATAACGAAAGATTATTGATTTGTATTTGTTTTAAACGTAACAATGCTTAGTGGTTTTCAAAGACCGAAACGTTTCAAGTGGCCGAGATAGATGAGCCACCCAGGCGCCGCTCTTGCCGCGCCCTTGACTTCTCTTCGTCAACCACATGCATAATAAACACCATATCTTTAAGCGTCGAGACACCCACACGACACGCCTTATTGTTACGCAACGCGTAATTATGGTGATCATCACATTTTACATCAGGGTATCCTCCTACCATTAGCTGTCTCAAAAACCTATTACTATTGCAATAGTCATTGGTTACATCGTATAGAAGTTGTTATAAATTTATACTATAATAAACTTAAATAAAAGATACTATGACAATTACAATATTTTCGTAGCACTGACAATTGACTATGTTCATTTTTAGCGGTTTAAAACGCGAAATAGATAACTTAACTTATTAAATTTACACTTACCTATTATTTTTCGTGCTGGCAGTCTGGATTGTGGCAAACTTTGCAATAGAAATGTTGTTTTGTTTTATTATTACTTCACTTGTATCATACTGTCATAATTAAGTACATTTACACATTTAAATAAAGCACTTTAAACAGTATACTTTAAACACACAAAATATATTAGTTAAACTTGTTTACAAATAATTTTAACTACAGCTCGAAGTTTCGAATGCTTTGCAGCAGCCGTGGTCACGGGGACACTAAAGATGTAGGGTGTCTCTAATGTCAAAGTCAAAACTGCTACGCTATCTGTTGCGTCGAAGTTCTTATTAGCGAAACTGGCCGGGTCCTTGCAGAATTGACTAAGAGTGTTTACGCGTTTGCCGGTGTGCTGTTTTTTGGAATCCAGAGTTTTTTAATATGGCATCCCAGGTGTTTGATAACTTGAAGCCGCCCCTTTAGATATTTCTGTGCTTCTTAATCTTTTAGTGGAATAATAGATACATGTAGAATTAGGTAGATTCCCAAAATCAATAATTAAAGTACACAGTTCGAAAATAACTTTAATAATAAATTTCGCGCTGTAAACCGTTAATAGTGTCGTATGTAAATAAGTGTTACTGCTATTTTAAGTATAATATAAATACATATTACTTAAAATATTGCTTCAAAGACCTGTATTTTAATTTGTGTGAGTTAAGTTTGTAAGATACAAATCTTATTTAATATAATTAATATTACTAGTATCTTTTTAACAATCGTGAACTTTTAGTTAATAATAACACAAAATGTTGTTTTTACCGATGGTTCCCTAACCATTGTGGGAAAGGTATTTTTTTTTCAATGAAATATATTTCTTTGCACAAAAGAATAAAACCTTTTTTTTTAAACATTTATTTAATTCCAACACAATATTAAGTACAAATTTTACGTAATTTGTAAAATATAATTTCTTACAAGACAAATAATAAATAAATATGACACACAGATAGCAATAAAAATTTTAGCCTATGAATAATTGAAACACCGTTGGGACAGATCAGCTAGACTTTGTTTAACATTTGTTTTACAGCCTCGAAACGGACACAACAAGAAAGAAGATGTAGACATTAAGTGCGTAAGGATTGTAACAAAAACTTGGCAATAGGAGTGGCGGCGAGTTTGTTGCCAATTCTTCTCTTTCCTTCTACGCCATTTATTTTGAAGACTGGTAGTAAGTTTTAATTCTTAACTGTATAAATGTATCAAGCTACCTACACGAGTAAAAGATTACGCATGTAGGTAGTATTTGATTTTGAGTGAGAATTATTCAAGAGCTACACATAATTTTACAACTATTGAAAGCTTTTAGAATGCGCAAACGCATCCGAGAAACTGCCGAAGTCACCTGCGCCAGAGCGGGCACCAGCTTGGCTCTCTGTAAGAGAATGTACTGTCAGCTATTGGCCTACAAATAACCCACCTAAACGCTGTCCTATTTTTGGCTTTGGACATTCGGAAATCCACGGACTGTAACCGACACGCGACTTAACTTGACGGCATTTCATCTGTGGACCCGAACGGAATTTTCCTATGATCCATTTAATATCCAAATGAAGTCCAACATGTTTCAGAAATTTTAAATTGTCATGAAACGTCGGGCCGCAGTTCAAAACCATTTTCGAATAACTTTAACTAATACATCGCGTTTTAAACCGATGAAGTGTTTGTGGGGGGTGGTGAAGTGGGTATCAAACCCACGACGCGTTGATTACCAGCCGTACATTGCTACCGTTGCACCAACGAGCGCGACAAAGAAGCCGTTTCGGGTGGATGGGGACTTAAAATCAAATTAAGGACATTATACTTTTATCGTATTCACAAACCTTCATAAATGACATTAGCAGTCGCACTCACCGGTGTGGTGTCCGCCTTTGTGCTTGTCATCTGAAAATTAACTAAATGTTTAGACACACATACGTTGCGTTGAGCACCGGAAGTCCTGAGCTCGAATCCTGAGATAAGAATAAGTTTCAGTCCGGTAGACAGAAGTCTGATCAACTATGCAAGTGTGTTTTCCGAGTAAGCTTGTAGATAAAATTTATCACTGAAACGGACACAGAAATTTGTTCGCCCCATGCCCCATAGGAATCACGAAGGTTTGCGTTTTTATAACACAATATTTGTTTTTACTAGGACCTCTTGCGTGTGCATAATTATAATCAATTATATCATAATTATGGTCTATGAATGGATAAATCAATAAGCTAATCGACGGGTTCGATTCCCACTTAAGCATATATAGTTTTCTAATCATGATAGACCCAAAATCTTAGGTATATAGAATTTTCTTAAATTTCAATATAGAATTCTCTCTTGGGTATATCGAAATTAGATTAAATTACCGAATTTTAAAGCATCTTTCTTAAGTATAATGTTAGGGCATATCACGTAATTGGTGCTGGGAGCTTTGGAGTCGTACAAACGTTTTCCCAGGGCTCCCTCTAAGCACCGTAGAGGGCCAGTGGTATGTTTAGTGGTTCTGGTCGGCTATACGATTTACCAAACTCCCCACGTCACACTTGCCCGACGTGGGCGTGCATTAGGCATTCGCACCATCAGTTAAAAAAAGGGCATATCACGTGACAAAAATACATACCACAAGGATCTCGCTTTGGCTCGTCGCAGTCATCTGAAAGTGTAAAAAAAATATTTAATTCTTAATGAAAACTTCGAAACGATTTAGTGCAAAAACTTCTTTAGCCCGGCTGACTGGACCCTCGGGGTGGTAGAGCAAGGACGCAGGTTCAAATCCCGTCTATTACAAAAGCAATTTCGAAGATATTATTATTCGGCTTTCGACGAATATTCGGCCGAATACCGAATACTTAATTTATAGTTAATAAGAAATTCATTAAATATTTTCACCTCTTCAGTTACTAGAATTTAAGTAATTTTATTTTAATTTGTGAACCGTTTAATATCCAGATTTCAAGACGAGGTATAGCAAGTTTCAGAAACTTTGTAAAATTAAAAACGCGTTGGACCCGACGGGGTCCGAACCCACGACCCGTTGATTAGCCATTCATTGCGCCTATTAGACCATCGAGGACGTCAAAGTCTATACAATTCGATGCAGACCTAATGTATATTGATTTACCATATTTTGGTTTGTGCGGTTGTTCATCGCAGTCATCTGTAATTAAAAACAAATAATTTAGTTTAGTTTTTATGATTGATCTCTATTTTGATGGACCACGCTTAAAATTCATTTATTTATTACTAGCTATGCCCGCGACTTCGTCCGCGTGGAATGGTGACTTGTGGTACAATTTTTAATCATTTAGTCCGTTTATTCATTTAATAGTGCTACTTTGCCGCAACACTCTAACTGCCACTCTCACTCCCCCTCCCACTCCCACTCCTATTCCCAAAATACCCAGAGAAGAGAATTTCATTGTTCTAGCTTCAAAAACCACGAATTTCCATACAATCTTTCATCCCCCTTTTCAACCCCTATCAACCCTTTTTTGGTCCTTAATCAAGCTCTAAAATATCTATATACCAAATTTCATTTAAATCAGTTCAGTAGTTTCGGAGTTAAAGCGGGACAGACAGACAGAGTTACTTTCGCGTTTATAATATTAGTATATATAGACTTATCCACTAAAAATAGGAGTGCAATGGGCGGCCTTATCGCTAACAAGCAATCTCTTCTAAGGAACCCAAGATGAGGTGGGCGAAACAAAATATACACACAAATTACTTAACTTATCTAGGGAAATTAAATCTAAATAAGGAATACGCGAGACAATGATTAGTTAGTTGCGTAGCTATCGTAGGCCCCGGAGGTGCAGTACACCAGGGCCCAGAAGCTTATGAAACGGAACTTAGGGGCCCTCTAAACTTACCCTTGAGAACATATTATAAGCGTAAAAGAAAAGGATTTTTTAACGTTCTTGTTAAAAATATTGCTAATTATAATTTTGGAGGTCAATTAATGCAAGCCATGCTAAAGTGGGGAAGACGGGTCTGATTCTTTCTTGGGTCTTAGGATTAGGTAGAGCAATTTATTCAGTAGAGCAGTGCTTGGAGTCTTTTAAAAGATATGAGAGACGACGCCATACCAATGGAGTCGGGTAATGTATTCCATAACCCGACCGCAGTAATTTGAAAAGATTTGCCTTGACTGTTGGAGAGTTGGAGAACTTCAAGAATAAAATTGATTTGAAATTTGCGTGTTTATACTATAAGTTTGTAACAGGTAAATACTGTCTGTAAGGCGAGTAGTACCGACACTAGGTAAAACATTTTAACGGTTTAAAACGCGAAATGTATTAGTAAAAAAAGTTAACCAATATACTTCACCAATGAAACTGTTATTAGGGTTTTATTTAACCGTATACTACTCTCGTAATCTATAGTTAATGTTTAAACTCACCTTCTGGTTTTGGTGTTGGTTGAGGTTTTGGTTTTTGATCGTCGCAGTCATCTAAAAGCAAATTGTTCTAAAGAACGCTGTATATTTAAACAAAACAATTTTAACGGTTTGAAACGCGATTTATATCTGTTACTGGTGATCAAGTGACAACGGCTATTGCACACACCCTTCTGATTACTTTTACTGATAAATTTTTAATTATGATCTATATCGTAGTTAAAAAAGAATCAATTAGTATATATCGGGTTTTAAACCAATTTAACCTACGTTATTTAACCTTAATTTTCATGTTACTTACCATCACATTTTGGATGAAGAAGGTCTTCGCAATCGGCTGTAAAATTAGAAATATATTAAAATTGATCTAATCGATATTTATTTCATTTATAGTCCTAAAAACACAATTAATTTTATCACATTATTAGATTTATCTAATGTATAATAAATTGTAATAGTGTAAAACGTTATAGATAGAGTGAAGATAAATTGTACAAATAAATATATCATTTAAAATACTAGCATTTTTCACATGATGGCACTGTATAAATAAAAAAATACGACGCCATGGTTGCCCTGTCTGAGTCTTGAATTTTTCTCAATCGATTTTTAAAGGATTAAGTAAATCAAAACTTTTTCTAGTACTCACGTAAATCCTTCAGGCAGTCTGAAAAAGGAGGTAAATATTAAAATACACTTTAACGGTTTAAAAAGCGATATATCAGTTAAACTTATTTGAAAATTATTTTTTCTTCGGCCCTAAGTTAAGAACGTAAATCACTTAAAAATTAACTCCTGAATTTTACAATTTATTTCAGATTATTAAGGAGGAGCGCCGACAAGCATAAGATTCACCTGGTGGTAGGTGTAATACCCCTAAACCGAAATAACATCTAAACAAGATGCGCTGTCGGCCTATTTCGGCTTTGGAGATGCGGAAATCCACAGACTGAAGCCGAGATGCGATTGAACCTGACGGCTTTTTCATTTGTGGACGGTTCGTGACCCGAACGGAATTTCGATATTCCTACCATTCCAATTAATATCCAGACTAAGATACGAAGTCCGGGATGTTTCGGAAAAACTGTAAATTGATTAGAAAATTGTTGGATTCGGTGCGATTCAAACCCACGACCCGTCGATGATAAGCAATAAATTACTACCATTAAACCACCGAGCCTATAAACATCGGATGATGTCATCAACTTCTGATAGCAAAATGTCGATAAAATTTTTTCAAAAAACGACCATCGCATCTGTCATGTCTATACGTTACTTAAATTTTAAGTCTCGTATAAACTTCAATTTTTACTTACCAAAATTCGGTGCTGAATTCACAGCGACGAACGAAAACTAAAACAAAGTAAAAAATATACTTAGATCTAAGAATCTAGAGTACGTATATATATAGAATTTCGCGTAAATTATAAACACTATTCAAATATAGGTAGAACATAATTAATTATAGATTTTTATCCTTTATCCACCGTGACCACGGTCGGGTCTTAGTTAATATTATGCATTTAAAACCATTTAGAGTGTTTTGTTGAAATGTTTCACAATTTTATAATATTATAATTCTCTTTCACGTCCAAACGGCTGAACTGTTTGTGATAAAAATTCCGCTTAATATTTGAACTACATGCACAACAAGCTATATTTTTTCAAACACGAAGTGTATTTACATCAAACACTTTTACAGTTTAAAACGCGATATATATTAGTTAAACTTATTTTAACGTTTCACTGGTTGGTGGTTGGGCGGTCACGGGGAGGAATACGTATTATTTTTAAAAGTAAAATACATACAAATGTTATTTTCACTAGACAAATTTGACAGTTACATTTACAATTACTATTGACTTACCACAAAAAGGCACAACACTGCAATCTTCATAATGGTTGTAAGACTAAGCTCTTAGTTCACTCTCAGAGAAAACGAACTAAAAGATGCGCTTTTATACAGACTTAAACAAAAACATGCAAACTGTTTAAATAAAAATAAATCAATAATAAGTAGAGGTTGATCAATGACCTCTCATTGTTAATTTTAAAAAAGAGTCAAATTCGACTTTGACTCGCTTAACAAGGGTTCCGTATATAAAATTACTAGCTGCGCCACTCCCACTCCCACTCCTATTCCCAAAAGGGCGAACAAGAAAGTTTCATTGCTTTAGCTTCAAAAATCACGAATTTCATGCAAACTTTCATTCCCCTATTCATCCTCTAACAACCCTTTTTTGGCATTAAAAAGCTTATGTCATTTCTCAGCTTCTAAAATATCTGTGTACTAAATTTCATTCAAATCGGTTTAGAAGTTTTGGCGTTAAAGCCGGACAGACAGACGGAGTTACTTTAGCATTTATAATAATAGTATAGCCTCCTCGATAAATGCTCTAACACAAAAATATTTTTTTCAATTCGAACCCATAGTTCCTGAGATTAGGGCGATCAAACAAACAAACAAACTCTTCAGCTTTATATATTAGTATAGATAAGCATTTACCAGACATAAATAAATTTAAGTGAAAAATAATTAAATTGACTTATCATTGAAACGACGTCGGTCGGGTCCCTTCCCATCGTTCTTGAAAGTTAATCTTTAAAGATAGACATATATAGCGTCGCGGACTTTTTTTAGATCAGCTAAAGAGGAATAATTTTTTCATACATTTTTTTGGAATCTCGAACCGCTTTTGCAGCATAAGCATCGGAAGCCTCTAATGATGAAAAATTTTCACCGTTTCGTTCACCTTTCCCGCTGTATCTTCGCTTTTATTGGTCACAGCCAATCGACGACAATAATTATTTCTTTATATACATAAATCCTCAAGTACTTTAAACAACAGCGAATAATCATTTTCTGTACTATTAGGTGGAATGTGAACCACACAACATAAAAACAAGGTGTTATTCTTAAAACAAACATTAACTTCAATACGTAAACGCTAATGTTGTAATTACATTGTGAGAGAGGTCCAAAATGGTTTGGAGAAATGCGAGGATAAGATAGAGCAGCAGGACGGATTGCAGTTGATGCAGGTTCAGGTTCCGCCCGTGTCATCAAATTTTTGAATCTAAATGGATGGAATTACAAATCTCACAAAAGGAATGACGCATTCTCACTAAAGAATTTTGAATATTATTTTTATGTCGATTTGCATAATAATCATATTATACAGCAATTGTGTAAACACATATTTTATTTTACGTATGTATTCTTGAAATTATTTTGAAACATTGAAGCTGTGTTACTTTAAAAAAACCATGTTACTTACCTATAATATTTTCCATGCTCAGATCTTGGCAAGTTTTATACTTATATGACAATAACCCCCACATTTACAACGTTTTATTTTAGATTTTTATAAAATCGATCATCGTATTTCCGTTAATGCAATAAAATAAACGATAATAAATAATAATTATCTCCAATCATTTCAGTCATCAGAATGGCGGTGTGTCAAAATACGTGACAAACAAAAGGGCGGGAATGGAGTCGTGTGGCACAGATAATAAAGATATTAATGCAATTATTAGATAGCGGAGGGTGCATATTGGATTACTGCAGATTATAAAATAATGATCGGTGGCTTTGTTTATCATATCAAGTTTTCACACTGTTTGCGTTTATTAATTATATTACAAATATATACATAGAAAAATTTAATAATCATAATTTTTGTACTTCTTTTGTCTGTTTAAGTAATTATTGTAGTAGCTATTTTGGTGAGACATTTTTTTTGACGGTGTTATGCACTAAACATATTTTATATACCCTCCAAATACATAAGACATTTTCAGCTACACCATGTATAAAAAATACAGCCTGTATAGTAAAGTGCCAAATGTAGTTCGGAAAGTTTGCATGCTAGTTCAAGTAAACAAATACGAACACTGTTTTGGCTTTGGATAATTAACATAACTTGCTAACTATTTATAGAACCGCAAAATATTGGGGAATCCCTTAATTTGAAACATTCCTTCAATGAGGTCGCCACTCACTGTCAGTTTCTACTTAACAAAAAAAAAGTCTAAAGTAATTAAATAAAACACTTTAACAGTTTAAGGCGATTTGGAAATTATTTTAACAACAGCCCGACGTTTCGGATGCTCTACTTCTAGCTTTTGTCTATTGTTATGTAAATTGTCTTAAAATGTATTTTTTTCTAATACAAGGAACTTATTAAAACCAAATATTATTGAAATCGGTGGTGGTTTACAAGTGAATTAGACACAAATATCTTTAGAAATTTTCGGACTGATAATCTTAGAGAGAAATACTGTTTTCTTTTAATTGATAACAAATATTTCTGGAAAGGACCATAGTATTTCATAAATAGACCTTTCAAATGCTTATCGAATTTTTTTTGTGCAGTTTTTATTTAGATTCTAGGAATATGGGGTCATTGAAAACACATACCTGAACGAAAGCATATATCTAGTGTTTTTTTATCCCTCCTTCAATAACCTGATACACATGACATGACAAAAACATGAGGTTATCGGCGTATTTTCCGTAATCTATGTTCGCGTATCACCTGTATGGTATTTTAATCTTAATTATAAATTACTTTTCCTATTAATTTATTTTTACCTTGCTCTGGGTATCGCCGTTGATGTTTATATTTTATAATTGGGGCATGCAACTCGAAAATGTGTATTTAGTTAATTATATGCAAAGTAAATAATATCCAAAGGCGCAAATATATGTATGTATTCACATCCGTAATATGAAAAATTTCGTTTGTCTATAAATAAATCATTCTATCGTCGAAACATAGGGTCGTAGTTAGAATAATTATCAAACAAGTTTAAGTAATATATACCGCGTTTTAAACCGTTAAAGTGGTTTATATAAATAAATAATTCTTCAAAGTGTTAACTCCATCGAGAAAGAGAGAGCTGGTGGTAGCAATACTAAAATTTAAAAATCGAAAATAAATTAAAAAAAATTTCGACTCGGGCAGGACTTGAACCGGCATCGTCAGCATCGGCAGCAAGCTGACGATGCCGGTTCAAGTCCTGCCCGGGTCGAAAATTTTTTCAATTTATTTTCGATTTTTAAATTATATTGTGCCTTCATGTGCTATACATGTGAAAAATATTAATGTTTTCAATACTAAAATTGTTTGCCATTTTTGGCTATAAAATTATATTTGTCTAAATTATTTTTAGAAAATGAACGAAAAAGGGAGACTTTTTGTTTCTGTTTAAAGGGTTCAAAAATTAGGTAGACATTATTTATTAATATCTACTATTTCGTTCAATAATTCATTTTAAAATTATTTTTCGAGCTGTTCGGCCATCGTGATTCAACAGCTCGAAAACGCAAGGTTTTTTAACTACGGCCCGACGTTTCGGAAATTATTTTAACTAATTATTTTTTCGTGACCACAAACGTCGTGACGTAGTTAAAATAAATTCAAACAAGTTTAACTGATATATATCGCGTTTTAAACCGTTAATGTGTTTTATTTAAATGTGTACTACTCGCGTAAACTACAGACATCAAGTATTTTTTCAAAATGGCCGCAAGCAGTACCTATAATTTAGGTTTAGAATTTGCTATATTTTGCCCAGCAGAACGCTGATTGTGGATACGATCTCGCCTGTTTAATATTTCGTTCTTCTCGTAACTAGAACGACGTCGCGGGCCAAACATAGTGTTGACTAATTAAAATGTAAACCAAACATCCTTCTTAATATTGGCACAGATGTTCCTTTGTTGTAATTATATAAATTAGGCCTAATAATGAACAAAGTAGTTACATTGAGATCATGGCACTGGCAGGGCTTACGTTTTTGGCGGTAAGTTGACTTTTGTAATAGTAAGTAAATCAAAAAAGTCGTCGATGACATGTAGGACATGGTAGCTCAATTGGTTAGAGCAACAGCACGGAAAGCTGTGGATTCCTCTTCCTCCTTCAAGTCCTGCCCGTGTCGTATTTTTTTTTGCAATGTATATTCGATTTCAAATTCATAAGTAGGTATGTAAGACATTTGAGTGGCAATTAAAAACTTTTCTGGCGACAAAAAGGTCGTTCCACCTTCGTTTTCTGTTTTCTCGTTCGAGAAGTATCTACTTCCAGCGAAGTCTGGCTGATACTAGAATTTTGGCACAAGGATTTCGATAACCGAAGTAAAATTTCGCTTGACCCAAAATTCGAACCCGCTACATCAAGATGTGTAGTCGAGTACACTAATGACTAAGACAACATACATTTTTGCAACATTTATTCTGTGACTGTGTAACTGTTGATTTGAAATAAAAAAAAAAGACTATCTAAATATAATACTTATTATTTTCAGTGTGTTTTGTCGACACAGGCGTTCCCAAGTAAGTTATTTCTTGTATATCATCTATTTATGCTCTGTACTTATATATATAGCTGAAGAGTTTGTTTGTATGTTTGAACGCGCTAAGCTGAGGAAATACTTGTTCGTATTGAACAATCCTCTTTGTGTTAGTTAAAGCATTTATTTAGGTAGGCTATAGGCGAAAAAACGAGAAAAATTATTGATCCTTGTGGCTTTCCATTGCGTACACTGCGAAAACGGTTCAAGATAACCAAAAAATATGTAGGAAAAATGATTCCTCTTTAAATGATCTAAAAAAAAGTCCGCGACGCTGTTTGTATATCTTTTAACTTGCAAGAACGACGGGAAGCAGCTTAAGTGTATAAAGATGAAGGGGTTTGCAAAAACAAATTTGGATACCCAAAATACGAAATACGATTCTCGCGGACGAAGTCGCTGACACAGCTAGTACTAATAGATAAAGCTGAAGAGTTTGTTAGTTTGTAGGCTTGTCTCTACGGGCTAATCTCAGGAACTACTGGTTCGAATTGAAAAAATATTTTTGCATTTATTGCGGAAGGCAATAAATTATATCGCTGTCAACACAGCGATATAATTTGGATTGGAGCGAAGAAACAGCACGAAATGTAGAGAGAAATGGGAAAATTAATTTTATGGGATAATTTTCGTTGCGGACGCTGCAAAAACAGTTCAAGATATCCGAAAAATATGTACGAAGTGTAGGTTAGAGTAACCTCCTACCTGTGTCGTATTTTTTATATAAATTTAAAATCGATTTCTAATTTATAAAAAGCCACCATCTGCAATACATGTGAAAAAAATCAAAGTATTAAAATTTTAAGTCTGTTTCAGCTCTAGGATCCCTTGGCCATGGCGTCGGTCTCACGAGTGACATATTAGCCGTACTCGGAGGAGGCCATGGAATCTCTTTTGATGTTCTCTCTAACGCTCTTCTCTCAGCGTTTGGTTCCGGTGGTAACGACGGCGCATCTGAACTAGTGGCAAAGACCTTTGTAAACAGCGTAGAGAATTGCGACTGCAAGAAATCATACATCACTGATGATTTCGTAGCTGCATTCAAATCGGCTCTTGCAGCTAAGAAAGCGAAGGATGGCCTTGCGTTAAAGACTTGTATAGAGGCCTTTAAGTCTGCCGCGAGGACTTGTAATGTCAAAGACGCTACGCTACCCACGAATTTTCTAACGACATTCAAATCAGCGCTTGGAAGCAAGAAGAGCGCGTTACCTGGTGGTTTCTTCGACATTTTCAATAAGAGCTTGAATGCAGGTGGAACTCTTGGAGGTATAAGTGGAGGTTCTGGTATATCCGTTGATGTGTTTCTGAAGGCTATTTTCTCGGTATTCGGAGCCAAAGAAAAAATCACACACGACATCTTTCAGAATTGTCCGTTCATTTGGAAAATGAAGGCCTTCCTATTTCTTCCTACTTGTAAAAAGGCTTTCGACAAGTCAAAGCAACGATGGTACTGCATCCTACTCATTTATTCCCCTTTCAAAATGATTGGTTGGAAGTCCTTCCTCTACCTTCTTAAAACTTCATTCCAATATCAAACTTCCCCAATATTTTGTGATAAATTAAAAGGTCTATTCATTGTATATAAAGATTAGGAATAAAACCTAATTCAAATTTAGAATTCAGGAATATCTTTATGTGTTCCTGAAGGCTATTTTCTCGGCATTCGGACCAAAGAAGAATCACACACGACATCTTTCATAAGTGTCTCGATTCATTTGGAAAATGCAAAGGCCTTCCTGACAATTTCATTCCTACTTGTAAAAAGGCTTTCGACAAGTGCAAAGGCAACGATGGTACTGCATCGCTGGACTCATTTATTCCCGCTTTCAAGAATGAGTGTGGTTGGAAGTCCGTTCCTCTACCTTGCTTAAAAGCAATTCAGTCTCCAGATAATCAAGGAGCGTTCCCCAATGGATTTTGTGATAAATTAAAAGGTCTAATTCCAGGGTTTGGTGATATAAAGGGATTAGGAGATAAAACCCTGCCGAATTCAAATTTAGGAGATTCAGGAATATCTGTTGATGTGTTCCTGAAGGCTATTTTCTCGGCATTCGGAGCCAAAGAAAGAATCACACACGACATCTTTCAGAAGTGTCTCGATTCATTTGGAAAATGCAAAGGCCTTCCTGACAATTTCATTCCTACTTGTAAAAAGGCTTTCGACAAGTGCAAAGGCAACGATGGTACTGCATCGCTGGACTCATTTATTCCCGCTTTCAAGAATGAGTGTGGTTGGAAGTCCGTTCCTCTACCTTGCTTAAAAGCAATTCAGTCTCCAGATAATCAAGGAGCGTTCCCCAATGGATTTTGTGATAAATTAAAAGGTCTAATTCCAGGGTTTGGTGATATAAAGGGATTAGGAGATAAAACCCTGCCGAATTCAAATTTAGGAGATTCAGGAATATCTGTTGATGTGTTCCTGAAGGCTATTTTCTCGGCATTCGGAGCCAAAGAAAGAATCACACACGACATCTTTCATAAGTGTCTCGATTCATTTGGAAAATGCAAAGGCCTTCCTGACAATTTCATTCCTACTTGTAAAAAGGCTTTCGACAAGTGCAAAGGCAACGATGGTACTGCATCGCTGGACTCATTTATTCCCGCTTTCAAGAATGAGTGTGGTTGGAAGTCCGTTCCTCTACCTTGCTTAAAAGCAATTCAGTCTCCAGATAATCAAGGAGCGTTCCCCAATGGATTTTGTGATAAATTAAAAGGTCTAATTCCAGGGTTTGGTGATATAAAGGGATTAGGAGATAAAACCCTGCCGAATTCAAATTTAGGAGATTCAGGAATATCTGTTGATGTGTTCCTGAAGGCTATTTTCTCGGTATTCGGAGCCAAAGAAAGAATCACACACGACATCTTTCAGAAGTGTCTCGATTCATTTGGAAAATGCAAAGGCCTTCCTGACAATTTCATTCCTACTTGTAAAAAGGCTTTCGACAAGTGCAAAGGCAACGATGGCACTGCATCGCTGGACTCATTTATTCCCGCTTTCAAGAATGAGTGTGGATGGAAGTCCGTTCCTCTACCTTGTTTAAAAGCAATTCAGTCTCCAGATAATCAAGGAGCGTTCCCCAATGGATTTTGTGATAAATTAAAAGGTCTAATTCCAGGGTTTGGTGATATAAAGGGATTAGGAGATAAAACCCTGCCGAATTCAAATTTAGGAGATTCAGGAATATCTGTTGATGTGTTCCTGAAGGCTATTTTCTCGGTGTTCGGAGCCAAAGAAAGAATCACACACGACATCTTTCAGAAGTGTCTCGATTCATTTGGAAAATGCAAAGGCCTTCCTGACAATTTCATTCCTACTTGTAAAAAGGCTTTTGACAAGTGCAAAGGCAACGATGGTACTGCATCGCTGGACTCATTTATTCCCGCTTTCAAGAATGAGTGTGGTTGGAAGTCCGTTCCTCTACCTTGCTTAAAAGCAATTCAGTCTCCAGATAATCAAGGAGCGTTCCCCAATGGATTTTGTGATAAATTAAAAGGTCTAATTCCAGGGTTTGGTGATATAAAGGGATTAGGAGATAAAACCCTGCCGAATTCAAATTTAGGAGATTCAGGAATATCTGTTGATGTGTTCCTGAAGGCTATTTTCTCGGTATTCGGAGCCAAAGAAAGAATCACACACGACATCTTTCAGAAGTGTCTCGATTCATTTGGAAAATGCAAAGGCCTTCCTGACAATTTCATTCCTACTTGTAAAAAGGCTTTCGACAAGTGCAAAGGCAACGATGGCACTGCATCGCTGGACTCATTTATTCCCGCTTTCAAGAATGAGTGTGGATGGAAGTCCGTTCCTCTACCTTGTTTAAAAGCAATTCAGTCTCCAGATAATCAAGGAGCGTTCCCCAATGGATTTTGTGATAAATTAAAAGGTCTAATTCCAGGGTTTGGTGATATAAAGGGATTAGGAGATAAAACCCTGCCGAATTCAAATTTAGGAGATTCAGGAATATCTGTTGATGTGTTCCTGAAGGCTATTTTCTCGGTGTTCGGAGCCAAAGAAAAAATCACACACGACATCTTTCAGAAGTGTCTCGATTCATTTGGAAAATGCAAAGGCCTTCCTGACAATTTCATTCCTACTTGTAAAAAGGCTTTCGACAGGTGCAAAGGCAACGATGGTACTGCATCGCTGGACTCATTTATTCCCGCTTTCAAGAATGAGTGTGGTTGGAAGTCCGTTCCTCTACCTTGCTTAAAAGCAATTCAGTCTCCAGATAATCAAGGAGCGTTCCCCAATGGATTTTGTGATAAATTAAAAGGTCTAATTCCAGGGTTTGGTGATATAAAGGGATTAGGAGATAAAACCCTGCCGAATTCAAATTTAGGAGATTCAGAAATATCTGTTGATGTGTTCCTGAAGGCTATTTTCTCGGTGTTCGGAGCCAAAGAAAAAATCACACACGACATCTTTCAGAAGTGTCTCGATTCATTTGGAAAATGCAAAGGCCTTCCTGACAATTTCATTCCTACTTGTAAAAAGGCTTTCGACAGGTGCAAAGGCAACGATGGTACTGCATCGCTGGACTCATTTATTCCCGCTTTCAAGAATGAGTGTGGTTGGAAGTCCGTTCCTCTACCTTGCTTAAAAGCAATTCAGTCTCCAGATAATCAAGGAGCGTTCCCCAATGGATTTTGTGATAAATTAAAAGGTCTAATTCCAGGGTTTGGTGATATAAAGGGATTAGGAGATAAAACCCTGCCGAATTCAAATTTAGGAGATTCAGGAATATCTGTTGATGTGTTCCTGAAGGCTATTTTCTCGGTATTCGGAGCCAAAGAAAGAATCACACACGACATCTTTCAGAAGTGTCTCGATTCATTTGGAAAATGCAAAGGCCTTCCTGACAATTTCATTCCTACTTGTAAAAAGGCTTTCGACAAGTGCAAAGGCAACGATGGCACTGCATCGCTGGACTCATTTATTCCCGCTTTCAAGAATGAGTGTGGATGGAAGTCCGTTCCTCTACCTTGTTTAAAAGCAATTCAGTCTCCAGATAATCAAGGAGCGTTCCCCAATGGATTTTGTGATAAATTAAAAGGTCTAATTCCAGGGTTTGGTGATATAAAGGGATTAGGAGATAAAACCCTGCCGAATTTAAATTTAGGAGATTCAGGAATATCTGTTGATGTGTTCCTGAAGGCTATTTTCTCGGTGTTCGGAGCCAAAGAAAAAATCACACACGACATCTTTCAGAAGTGTCTCGATTCATTTGGAAAATGCAAAGGCCTTCCTGACAATTTCATTCCTACTTGTAAAAAGGCTTTCGACAGGTGCAAAGGCAACGATGGTACTGCATCGCTGGACTCATTTATTCCCGCTTTCAAGAATGAGTGTGGTTGGAAGTCCGTTCCTCTACCTTGCTTAAAAGCAATTCAGTCTCCAGATAATCAAGGAGCGTTCCCCAATGGATTTTGTGATAAATTAAAAGGTCTAATTCCAGGGTTTGGTGATATAAAGGGATTAGGAGATAAAACCCTGCCGAATTCAAATTTAGGAGATTCAGAAATATCTGTTGATGTGTTCCTGAAGGCTATTTTCTCGGTGTTCGGAGCCAAAGAAAAAATCACACACGACATCTTTCAGAAGTGTCTCGATTCATTTGGAAAATGCAAAGGCCTTCCTGACAATTTCATTCCTACTTGTAAAAAGGCTTTCGACAGGTGCAAAGGCAACGATGGTACTGCATCGCTGGACTCATTTATTCCCGCTTTCAAGAATGAGTGTGGTTGGAAGTCCGTTCCTCTACCTTGCTTAAAAGCAATTCAGTCTCCAGATAATCAAGGAGCGTTCCCCAATGGATTTTGTGATAAATTAAAAGGTCTAATTCCAGGGTTTGGTGATATAAAGGGATTAGGAGATAAAACCCTGCCGAATTCAAATTTAGGAGATTCAGGAATATCTGTTGATGTGTTCCTGAAGGCTATTTTCTCGGTATTCGGAGCCAAAGAAAGAATCACACACGACATCTTTCAGAAGTGTCTCGATTCATTTGGAAAATGCAAAGGCCTTCCTGACAATTTCATTCCTACTTGTAAAAAGGCTTTTGACAAGTGCAAGGGCAACGATGGTACCGCATGGCTGAACTCGTTCATTCCCGCTTTCAAAGATGAGTCTGGATGGAAGTCCGTGCCTTTACCTTGCTTAAAAGCAATTAAGTCGCCAGAGAATCGATTAGTGTTCCCCAGTGGATTTTCGGATAAATTAAAAGATTTCGGTCCAGGATTTGATAATGTTAGTCCACAAAGCCCTAATGCGCCGAAAGATGCAGACATTACTAACACTACCTTTACATCTGAAGACTCCGCTTTAACGCCGAATAGTAATTCACAAGACTCCAAAACTATATCTACTAAAGAACCCGGAGGTGAGAATACTGCTCACACCGACACAACTGTGTCGGTACCTGGGGGTGATGGTTTTGCCCAGCCAGGTACCACCGTAGCACCTAGAACTGATAACGGAAAAACAGGCACAAATGAAACAATTGTTACCGGCAACACTAGTACAACTGCAACGACCGAAGCTCCTACCACATCAAGTGACAATTCTTCAGACCAAACCAGTGCCTTGCCACCTCAAGATGCTCCTGTCAAAGCGGAGGATTTAGCTGATGGTGACGCAAACGATTCTGATAGAGACGGTACTAATGGCAGTAGTGGTAATACTAATTCTACTAACGGAGTTGCTGATGGTGCCAACGATGCAACTGGTGAAGTAACCTCCAAAGATGGAGGTAAAATTTCAGCAGACATTAAAGCTGGAGGTAGCGCCACTAAAGACTCGACCGGTACAGAATCTAAAAATTCAAATTTGTTAGGATTAAATTTGGGTCATTAATTGTTATTAAATGTTATCTTTAAAATAAATACATTATTAAACGGTTGCTTTTTTATTAAGTCGAAGGATACTTTCAACAATTTTACTGTATACTGTGTGTGTTAATTTCAAACTATTAGTATGTTGAGTCGTATTAATTTTTTGTGTATAACTGTCTCACATCACCATACTTTTTGCGCGGCTGAGGGTAATTAGAAAAACAGCAATAAGAAACGACACGGCCGTTTACCGCCATGATGTTCTATTTTCAAATTGGTGTCAAATTATGCGCATGATAAATCAATTAGCCGCCCTTTGTGAGCTATAATTGAGGGCACGTGCCCTTATAGTTTTTGTTTAGAAAATCGTTAACGCCGATCGCATTAGTTAAACCATTTACATCTGGTAGCAATAACACGTAAACTTGTGTATTTAAAACAATTGTGTTTTACAATGCAATTAATTGTCAACCAATAGAAAAGGCAAGTCAGAAAACATTTATTATCTACAAAATAACAATTGTGATTACAGAAAATAATCAAAGAACCATATTTAATAATCGTTTACATTTAAATGATAAATTATACGGTTTATTTTCTATTATAAAACAAAGCACTTCCGGCGGTATTAAAACATATTTTAAAACTTACAGGACCATAATGTGCCTAAAACTAAATCTGCGAATACAACACAATATTTTAGCTATTTTGAGTGTAAAGTAAGATAATATTATCTACAACTACTAAAAGACATAACAGGCAGCATACATTTCCTATAATTTTATACATTTATTAAAAATATCTATTCAATAATAATTGAATAATCGATAAGGTTTTGTAGAAGAGAAAAATATTTTCCTTTAGCGGAAAAGTATTAGTCTTAATATCGTTAAATTCAACGCATTCTACGCAAGTAATTTTTAAGCTTCGTTAAACATTCATACTACATAAGTCTTTACTACGGTTTGTCGATAGATGGCACTTTAACCAATAAAAAGTAAATTTCTATAATTCGGACTTTGTACTTAAAAAAGCAATTAAATTACGAAATGAAATTTAACAGCAATAAAACGATACTAATTTTACAAATCACGAATCAGTTTATCGCGCAAATTAAGAGATAACCATGTTTAGGAACCTACTCAAACTGTCAAAGTCGTTGACATCTGTTGCTTCGTTGAAAATGACCGCTCCCGGCCAGAAATCTGCTTGTATTTTTTGCAATATCGTAAATAAATTGGAGGACACTGAGATACTGTACGAGGATGACTTCGTTTGTGTGTTCAAAGATATTAAACCGGCGAGCAGATATCACATATTGACGGTGCCTAAGCGACATATAGAGGACGCGAGATGCCTAACTCCAAACGACAAAGAACTAGGTATTATCTTAATTCAGCTATCAGCGATCGCCTCTGTAGCTTAGGTGCGACACCTAGCTTGATTGTATCGTCTCGGCTTGGATTACCGGGCGTTACTGCTGGACTGTGAAGCCAGGCACCACACCCCTGCTTCTTATGCCGGAAAACTCGGACTTCAAAGAGTTTTTTATTACTTTGACCAGTACAATTATTCGCATAGCTGTGAACAAGTTTAACATTCCAGTCTCATTATTATCTTCGGCATAGCTCTAAGTAATTTTCTTTTAATGTCTTAACAAGATGCATAGTACAACGGGATAAGCATATAATAGCAATGGAATAAATAACTTTAACTTGTGGTTCATAACTCATTTTATAATTTTTAGTTGAAAAAATGCTGACTGTAGCTAAAGAGATGCTGTTGAAAAACAACTATTCTATAGAAGATGCAAGGTTTGGGTATCATTGGCCTCCGTTCAGGAGTGTTAAACATCTTCATCTGCATACCATAGCTCCAGAGAGTGAAATGGGATTTTTAGGAAAAATGATATTTAAGAAGGATTCCTACTGGTTTGTTTCGGTGAGTTTGATACAACTAGTTGAGCACCTAAATGACACTGTTAAGCTTGATAAGACTTAAAAACAAACAAAAATTAATAAACAATATTAAATACAAGAAAATGAATAATACATACATTATAATTATAGATATGTTTATTTTTTATTTTTCAGCCTGACTATGTCGCATCGAGGCTATGAAGGCTTACATCAAAGAATCTTAAGTGGAAACAAGGTGTTTGTTCATTTGGGTTAACACATAGTCAGTGCGCAGCTTCTGCAAATGAATGATCATTGTAATGTTGCAAAACATTGGGTTAATTTACGGAGTATTATTGTATTTGTACAAAGTTTTATTTATTAAATGTTTTTGTTCATGTTGAATTTTATTTAACTCCATTATTAAAATGTTTTTCCAATTTGTGTTGCTAGTTTAAAATATTGTTATCATCTGTAAGGCAATGTATGATTTAAGTTTGGTAAGAATGTTTTAACTAATTTACAAATATCATGTAAAATTAATGTAAAATATTTATATCCTTATAACGATTCAATATATATAATTATTTGTAATGTATATAAAAAACATTTTAGGAATTTTTGTCAACTGTCATGTGACGTTCGATATGATTTGACAGTTGTTAAAGAACCGGTTACTTGGAAAAAGTTCAAAACTTTGTTAACTTTCATTTAGTTAAGAAGAATAGAAATTTAAGATTAAATTTTTGCATTATTCAATTCTTATAATTAATTGCCGTGGCGTGCGTTTTTAACAATGTCTAAATTAGCCGAAATAAGGTTGTTGTACGAAGCGAAAATCAAGGAAACGGTACCAGCTCCTGTGTTCGATAATCGGGATTTAGATCGGGTTAAAAGTGATATATACTTATACAGAGTATTGGAACACTGTCAAAATAATGTGCAGCACGCCGCAGATATGCTATACAACATAATGGTATGGCGAAAAGCTAATAATACCAATGATATCACAGAAGATTCAGTTGATAAGGACATTTTGAGAGATGGTCTGTATTACACCCGCGGTCGGGACATCGACAGCTGCCTTCTCTTCATCATGAACTCTAAAGCATATGTCAAAGGGCAAAGAGATGTAGAGGCGGTGAAAAAAGTTTTTATATACTGGCTAGAACGCTTAGAACGTGAAGAAGGTGGAAAAAAAATAACACTATTTTTCGATATGGACGGTTGCGGTATAAACAATATGAACCTTAATTTAATAAGCTACATGATCAATGTGTTGAAAAGTTTTTACCCAAATTTTATAAATTACATCATTATTTTTCAAATGCCATGGATACTCTCCGCTGGCTTTAAAATTGTCAAGGAAATGTTGCCAGCTCCGGCGATTGAGAGATTGCGAATTATTAATAAGGATAAGCTTAAGGATCTAGTAGCACCTGAGCAGGCGCTTGTTAGTTGGGGTGGTAAGGATAGCTATGAATTTAAATTTTTATCTGAACATCGCACTGTAGTGACTACAGAAGATGATAATTATTCTCCTGGTGAGCTTTTGAAGCTTAAGCCACCTAAAACATTGCTCTTTAATGTTGAGGGTAGAAAGATAACAGCATCATTGATTATAACCAATATGGACGAAGGTATCATTGCATTCAAAATCCGCACTACAGCTCCAGAAAAGTATTGGGTACGTCCAAATAATGGCATTCTTGCCAAGCATGTGTCACAGAGAATAGAAATCACCGCTCAACCTGGTTTTAATATAGATTCGATTGAGAAGGATAGGTTTTTAATCGTAGCAGTAAACATTCCCAACTTGCTTACATCCCAGAGTGAGCTATCGAAGATTTGGAAATCAGCGGGAAGCCACATAGATGAATATAGACTCAACTGTGCTAAAGTTGAAAAGATAACAGTAGATGAAACAAAAAATATTAACGATAATTTTATAAAATTAAGCAATGAGTACCAAAAAATTCATCATCGCTTGGATATGTTGCATACTTTTCAAATAGTTATATTCTTTCTGACACTGGCAACTTGTCTTCTTAGCTACATGGTTTTGAATAAAGTCAATTGTTCTAATTACAAAGAATAATTGTCATATGGTTAGTGGGTTGAAGGTATTTGTTTAAACATTGATGCTTTTGAGATTAAAATGTCTATGGTTGTTGCTTGTAGATATAACTTATATACATATATTAATTTACAAAAGGTTCAGAACCTTTCTGAAAGAATTGGAATTTAAAGATGTTTATTAAGCCAAAGTTGTATGTGATATGATTTTTTTTGTCATTGTACTCGGAACAAAATAAAATTATTGAAGAAACTAATATAACAGTTTCCTACTAAATTAACATTCTATTTAGATTAGTCAAGAAATAATAACACAGACAGGACTTAAACTGACATCTACAGCATTCTGTGCTGTTTGTTAACCAAAAAAGTCAGTTTAATTGTTTGTTGTTGTAAATGTCTTTGTTAAATTGGACTATAATATTTCTTAGTGTTTGTGATATATTAGCTTCTTAAAGCATATAGTTATAGGATAAATATTTGTGGTGCATTTTTCATTTATATACTTATTTTAAAGATGGTTATTAATTAGTTATAAGTCAAAGGTAGATAAAGACTGGTTGCTTAAACAGGGTGTAAAGGTATCATTAAATTATGTAAAAGGCTTGTCTATTTTTTATAAAATGTCTAGCAATAATCCATGGATAGATCTCCTATATTCTTCAGTCTTTCAGAACTAATAAGCAGATACAAATGCAGTTTTTAAAGACATCATGAAGCGCGAATGGTCTTTGGTACAAATTCCGCGGAAAACTTCAAGAAATATTTATGTAAATTCACACATTGTCATAAAGTTATTTATATTTATAATGACAGTTATTACTATTTGAATGTTAAGTATTAAATAGTCCTTGTAACTCTTACGCGGTCCCAATAATGGCTCAGTCGATAGTCGTGTATAAAAGTGAAAACCCGTTTCCCCTCGCGGGGCATGGGGCGAACACATTTCTTTGACGACGAGCACGTAGTTGATCAGACTTCTGGGCTCTGCCCGACCGAAACAATTTTATGTTTCCCTGGGATTCGAACCCAGGACCTCTCACGCTTAACGCAATGCTAGGCAAATGCTTGTTTTTTTTTGCATTATATTTATTGGAAAATAAATTCGTTGCATCTCAGAAAAGTTCTATACACAAGTGTTTAGTACATAACATGGTAAGTTTGGCCTTTCCACTTGTTTTTATGTATTTAAAATAATATTTTATTTGTAATTACTAAGCGGAACGACCTTACGACAATTGTACACATATGCGTATGTATATTGTATAGTAAATTAGTAAGTCTGTTACGATTCGATGTAGCTGTCAAAAACACGTTTGACAGTTGACAGACAGAATTACGAAACGTCAGGACTCAGCTGATAATAATGTCACGGACGTCAAAACATTCCATGTACCTTGTAGCGCTTATAAGTGTATTTCATAATTTTATTGATTTTAATCAACACGTCCTGTGTATAAGTTGGATAGATAGACAAAGCAGTGGTGTAACTTCTAGCACGCCTCTACGATGCCTATAGCGGAAGTTCGGACGTTGTTTCAGGCGAAATTAAGCGAAAATCCTGATCATGGTTTTCACCAGTTAGATTTGGATAGAGTTAAGGACGATAAATACTTACGTAGGGTCCTTAAACATAATGAAGAGGACCCGAAGGAAGCGTTCAATATGCTGTGGGATATATTTACGTGGCGGAAGACCGTCGGAGCGAATGACATTAACGAGAAGACGATAAAGATGGAATATGTTGATGAAGGTAGGAATTAAATAACTTATACTTCTTCGTTTCTGAAAAAGTAGTCTGCTTGCAATTATTGGATTTCTAAAATAATTGAATATATAATACAAGATTACCTCTCAAAGTAAAGCTTGTATAGTACTTAATTATTAAAAATATATATTCCTCCTTTCAGGTATAATATTCCCTCACAGTCGCGATGTTGACGGCTGCCTGCTACTCATCATAAAGTCCAAGAAACATGTCAAAGGTACCAAGGACTTTGAGGAGATAAAGAAAATAATTATATACTGGTTTGATCGAATGGAAAGAGAGGAGAATGGCAACAAGATTTCCCTTTTTTTTGACATGGATGGCTGTGGACTCAGTAATATGGACATGGAATTAATTCAATACCTTATATCACTCTTTAAACATTACTATCCCTATTTTCTAAACTACATCATCATATTTCAAATGCCATGGGTTCTGTCAGCTGCTTTTAAAATTGTCAAATCTCTTCTCCCAGCTCAAGCAATTGAGAAGTTGAAAAATGTAAACCGTGATTCACTCAAGAACTATGTTAGTGCAGAACAGGCTTTGACATGTTGGGGCGGACTGGATGGTTATGTATATGAGTTTATACCCGAAAATAAAACACCTGAACACACACCAAAAAAAGTGACATTTGCACAGCAGAATGATGTACAAGCTGGCGATATGCTTAAAATACAACCGAACAATCTAATAATGTTTAAAAGTGATAATGATGACCTAACTGGCCAGTTCACCATCACGAATAACGAAAATACTCCTGTGTCCTTCAAGATCAGGACAACATCACCAGAGAAATTCCGAGTGCGGCCCAGCTCAGGTGTTCTGTCTATAGGCACTAATCAAACTGTGATGATAGTGGTCCAACCTGGATTCCAGAAACAAGTGACAAAGGATATGTTCCTAGTGATGTGCATGCAAGTGCCGAAGACCGATCTATCGGTGAAGGAATTGAGTGATATATGGCACAACAGTTCAGGTAACAAAGTGGATGAGTACCGTCTGAAGTGTCAGTTTCCAGTTAAGGAAGTGAAAAATGGTAATGTTCTGGAAAAGCAGGATAAGTATGATTCGGTGAGTAATGCACTGAATAATCTTCAGATGAATTACGAAGTACTTCATAAGCAAGTGGAGAGGATGAAGATGTTCCAGTTTCTTACTTTAATTATGTCTGTGGTCGCCGTTGTTCTAGGTTATCTCGTGTTTATGAATACCTATGAGGATAGGTATTGTGAGCATATTTAATTAGATGAATTTGATAGTCAAACAATCCACAAGTTATTACAGAAAAAGGACATCCTTTTTCTGTAATAACTTTATGCCCTTGTCCTTCATAAGAAATTGTGGGAAGAAAACAATGCTCTATTAAATCTCTGTTTAAAACGCGAAATATATATGTTAAACTCTTTTACAAAATATTTAACTACGACCCGATGTTTCGGTTCCCTTACAGCAGTCGTGGTTACGGGTTTTCTCCGGGCCGTAAAGATTTGTAAACAAGTTGAATCTTGCGATTTCAACGATGAAATGTTTTATTTAAATGCCTTATTCATTCGTATTCGTGAAAATAATGATACATTTTGAGTTAGCCCAGCAAATCAAGCAGTCATATCTTACAAATAATCTTAATAAAGGTTTACCACACCCCACTCCTTGTCAATAATGTTGTCGTCAAATAAATTTGTCGAATTTTAGTTAAAAAGTTATACAAATATGTTACATATTTATACTGTATAAAAGTAATTCTAGATAAGTCATTGTTTACCTGAAAATAACTTACAAAAAAATGAAATTGGCGTTTCCTTTTAAAGAATTGGGTACCTTCTACGGTTTTTTAGTTAAACTTATTAAAAATAATTTTATTTTCGCGGAGACACTGCATGTAGGGTGGTAAAAAGGGGGAGGGACGCGTTTTAACCGTTAAATTAAAAAAAAAAAAAAACAGACAATGTCGCGAATATTTGTAGTAGGTATATGGTATATGGGAAACTAGCTTTATAATATGTATATACATATACATATATTTTTACATAAAAGTAAAAAAGGATTATGTGAATTTAGTGTGCACACACAATTGGAGTAAAATTAGAATTTATTATGTTTATTTTTGTAGTTAAGTTCTTACCTAATCTTTGTTTACCGAATAGCATTTATAGTTTTGTAATTATTAGCTTTTAATGTACAAATCATTTTTGATATTAGATATTATGTAATCGACAATTCTATTTAATTATATTAATGTGCAGATAGACAGATGAGTGATACATGGTAGTTGTACATGTTTTTTTTAAATTGTTTGTAATCAATTAATAATAATAATAAGTAAATAACGTTGACATAATTACATCAAAGTTTGTTTGGGGGTGCGTTAGTTTCATCAATAAGTTATCCGAGGGGAAGAGGACCTAATTTAGAGGGGAAAGTGGGGTGTTAACACAAAAAGGGAGCCCCCCCAATAACGATAAACTTTTTCAAGCTTGCTTGTTTTCGATTATATTTATATGTTTGTTAAATACTAAAAGTCTATTTGGTTTCACAATAAATTATTAAAATTACTGATAAGCATGATGGTTATTTTATTGTGGAGTTGGAGGTACCACTTCTTTTTTGTCATGAGTGCGCCACACTTGTAAATCAAAGAGAGGCAAAGCCCTTCCAGGATTTCCACGAAACTAACTCTTCTTATTTGAAACATTTTACTGGCAATAACGTAAAAGGCTAATTGAAGGCAGTTCATAGTCTTGGGTTTAAATCCCAGTAAAAGTGTTTCGGGCAGTGCGCAGGATTGAATGCTTAGCTTCTAAATAAAAATCGATAAGTGAAACAGACAGAACGTTCCACTAGTTATTTTGTTTACGATAAATGGAAATTCTAAATCATAACTGTCTTGTACCCAAAAGGTTATCTCTTTTATATTAATAGTGAGCGAACGAGATAGAACACAAGAAAATTATAAATGGTGACAACACACTGTTATTGTTATAAATGATTTGAGATATTAATAAAAGGTATGTGGAGAACATGTTGTTTTATTTGAGTTTAATATTAGAAAAGTGTTTGTAACGGGCGTATCGAATATCCAGGATTTTTAAAATTAATAAACGCACGAACTTTATGATTTTTTATAATACAGGTAGACAGACAAGCATGAGGTTGCTTGATAGAAGGTCAAATCCTAACCAGATAACATTCAAACAAGATGTGCCTTTTAGCCTTGGATATTCTGAAACGCAAACACGATACACCTGGGTGGTGGTAGTGGATTTTAAAATTAAATTTTCCGGAGTCTCAGGATGTTTCAGAAAATTATAAATTGATTGGAAAACTGGTCGTCGAATCCTCCTGGTTATTCGCCATAAATTGCTACCATTAGACCGACAAAATTGAAAATTTTTACAACACGAACGGGACGTGAAAAATAACATTAATGTTTTACGCAATGTTGAAAAAAATATTCTAATTTAAGATAAGATATTCTTCAATATAGTCCAACTCATGAAATTGTGCAATATATTATCTTGTTGATAAAGAATAATCTAGATTAATTTGGTAATTTTACTATTCTTAAGGATGTTCACACTGTGAAGTTTCCCCTAGATTCGAGCTAAGGTTTCGTTCGGATGGTTAAAGAATTATGTTCTTTGTAAATACATCATTTGATTTCAGATTAAGATGGGCAAAATTTGAAAAGGTATGTCTAAAATACCGTACTCAATGTTTACTAAAACCTCCCCTGGTTCTGTAATAAAAACACACAGATACAACATAATATTTATTTCTTTTCAAAAACCACAGACGACACAACGCTACCAACTTTCCCGCCAAATTTAAACTGCGGCGTCGGGATGATGCATTTCATCTTCATTTTTTCCGAGAAATGTTGAATTAGTTCAGACTCCGTCCAATTGCAAGATGTGATAACGAATAGACCTAGAAAAATATTAAATCATATATAATTAAAGATGCTAGAGCCAGAGTAGCATAGTCTCAAAATGTTAATCTACAAGAGCACAGTCACCGAAAATTGTTAACATAATTCTACCTCTAATAATAGTACAAATTAACTTTCGCCTAAGTTATTGCGCCTTTTTATGTTCTCCTTATTAAGTCATGTTTTTTGTTATTAGGCCACTCTGCCTCTAGCCTCATGGTTCACCAGATTTCTTCGTATACAAAATATTGTACTGATTTTGATGAAACTATAGCTAAAAATATAGATCACCTCTTGCAAAGTTGACATTCTGAGTCGTTTTACAAAATTTTAATGCTAAGCAAATGAGATTTTTTGCATATTGCCACAGTAGTTTTGAAACGACCTCATTTGTCCAATAGATGGAAAAATAAATGCGTAATCGCGTTTCGGTTTCTGAATTTTAAATGTGCTGTCTAATGTAGGTCGCCTTTGCATTATTTTTCAAACTTACCACCATCTTCCATCATATTGAATACCTGATCTATATATTTGGGTCTATATTCCTTCGCAGATGTATTCAAACAAATTGCGTCATATGTACCTTTATCGTTAATAATTCCGAATTTACCAAGATTGCTGATATCATCGTTAATTATATCAAAGACCTGAAAGAATATATTTAAATGATTATCAATTTATCCCGAAACACCCAGGAGATTGGAGTTTTTATGGCAATACTAACAGGCCCAGAGTTCACTTCAAGGAAGAAGGTCCCAGCTGTAGAATACTGCATGTTCTAAATAATAAACATTAATGTAGGACATGCAGTATTCACTCAAAATATAACTTATTTTCTGACAGATTGTACATATGTAGCTGGAGATCTTTCAAAAAGCCAAAATTACTCCAAGAGGACCACCGTAGCCTGAGCTTGGACTACCGCATTGTTAATGTTGCACTATTGGATCATGGACACATATCTGGTTTTGTTAGACTAATCCTTATTTCAAGACAAGTACTCTTTAGTGACCTATCAGACCTAAAGTATGAACTACAGAGGCAGTCCTTTAACATACCTTAAACTTTATTGCGCGAAATTCCTTATTAACTCTCTCTGCTAATTCAATTGCTTGGTCGCAGTAGTCAATGCCCAAAAGATTTGTGAATCCGTCTTTGGCCAGTTCCAATAGTGTATAACCATTGCCACATCCTGAAAGGTTCAATAATGCTCTGTTACAAATCAGCCTTATAAGTATCTCATTGGTCTAATGTATGGGCTAATAAGCCAGAGGTTGTGGGCTCTTTCTTTAATTATTTTAATCTTTCGCCCAAAAGTGAATATCTTTCCCTCAATGAAGGAACACGTAAGACCTTCTATTGTCATCAACTTGTGATTGTGTAATATTATGGGAATTTTTCAATTGTGACTGACAAAGACCTCAATTCTTTATATTACCACTTGGAAAACCTGGACAATAAATGGCATATTGAAATTTTGTTAAGTCGTTAATAAGTTTGCTACATGTCAAAAGCCAAGATCTGCAAATTCAATTTAAGTCTGTGGTTATCTATATGTCTATGGTCAAAATAGGTCAACAATACTTCAACTACAGTTATTGAAAGTCTGGGGGCATTTACAATCCAGTGAATCCCACGATTGTCTGACCTCTTCATTTTTATTAGACAGTCATCAAAAGAACAAACCTAAATCAATAACTGCTGTGTTCTTGTCCACTCCACACTGAGTTATCCATTTTATAACCCTTAATGCACTATCTTCACCAAACCAAACATCGCCAATATCACCATTGTTTTCAAAATTGACTAACTCCTTACTGTATGTATCTTGCCAGTATGATTGTGTTCCTAGTTCCGATGAGTTAAGTTCTTCATCCATTGTCTGAAAAAGTGTTGGGTTTAAATTTATTTATTTATCTCAAACAATTTACTGTAAAAAATATACCTCTGAGCTATTGTACTTATACAATAGCTCCTATTGTCAAATAGTGTTAAATTTTTACTGTAAATATAACTTGTATTCTAAACTGTAGTTTACATAAAATACTGTCTATAGTTTAAGCAAGTAGTACACATTTAAATAAAACACTTTAACGGTTTAAAACGCGATATATTAGTTAAACTTATTTGAAAATGAGTCTCCCTGTGACCACAGCTGCTATCAATCATCTGCTGCAGAAAGCCGCAGCTGCAAAGCATTCGAAACATCGGGCCGAAGTTAAAAATCATTTTCAAATAAGTTTAACTAATATATCGCGTTTTAAACCGTTAAAGTGTTTTATTTAAATGTAGTTTACACATACAACAGTGTTGCACTAAATATTAGCTAAGTGAAAAATAAATTAACTTTGTTTATCTGTAAGAGTATTTTTTGTAAAGGAAGTTCCTATCGCGATATAAAATAAAAATTTGTTTCTCAAACACAGACCTTGGCTTATTATTGCTATTTATTCATGAGATGTAATAAATATAGGAACATACATTTTGTAATATCTACATTATATTTATAGCTCTTTATTCAACAGATTACACAGTCAAAAATTACTGTTTGAGTTAGAGTTTAGTAAGATAAGCTTAACATTACGAGTAACGAAAGGCTATTTACAAATGTATTATTAAATAAAGAGATTTAACACACCTTTTCGTCAAGTAAAGTAGAATATAGTAAGGTTATGTAGAAAGTACCCAACTTGTTGTAATGTATTTTAATTATTAAAAGATAACGGTGAATGTCTAACTATTATTAAATCTAATAATGTTATTATTCTGTAAAGAAATTGAATATTAAAACTTATGTTTTGATCTTATTTGACACCTGATAACGATTAACGAGTTGAACTGTCATTTGATATATTTAGTTGACGTTTCCAGTTGCTACCAACAAAAAATATAATAATATTTAGTCGACCTATCAATGATGCAATTCAAATAAATTTAGCTCGTCATTTAACTATTAGATTAAAAGTAATTCTAGTAATTAAATTATTTATTTTGCAGCCACATAAACTCAATAGTAGTTAAATTTATATAGGACTGGTAAAAATACAATCTGTAATGGAAAGTTAAAAGCTGCTTTTTTATTCAATTTTATTTTGTAGTTTTTCCATTTCTTTTTTCAAATACAGTAAGCATAAAAGCGTTTTTAGCATGGGAGGACCTGAATGGAAGTTGACCCCAGCCATATAACATCTAAACGAAATGCGCTGTCGAACTGTTGTATTTTGGCTTTGGATATTCGTATTATCTTTGAATCTCTAAGCTCTCTCTCGTTGCTTCTTTATCTCTGCCATTTTATTGGATTATATATTTTTAATAAATTAAAGTAACAGTTTGTTAACATGCTTAATCGCTTACAGTTGCTTCATGTGTAAATACCCTTAATTTTTTTTCTACATTTTTTTACACTATAGCAATACTGTTAGTTAACTGTCTGTTTACGGTACCCCGGATGAAATGTCAAAAATAATTCAATTTTCGATTCCGAATAGGACGAAATACTGCAGTGTTTAGTAGATAAAAGCTTTGAAATTTTTTCAATCGAATTGTTTATTCGCATCATAATTTTATTTAAAATAGATTGTTTTTTGGTTATAAGAAATCATGTAAAACTTCACCGCGGCCTACATATATGAAATATTTGAATTAATTTATCGTGTATGCACGCAATGCATACATTAATAATCTTAAATTAACTCGATATAATTAGTTGAAGTGTGTGGTGCTAATTCTGTGATATTTAGACGGACTAACATTTGGTGAGTGTAATTTGTAAACAAATAATTACATAATTCGTGTAACTTTTTATAATATCACACATGTTTCGAAATACCGTTTAGTTAGTAATCTTCTCTACGTAAATGTATGTCTCATCTATGTATTCAGTTACTGGCCATAAACATATTGAAACCTTGTTTTCTTTGTAGAATACTAGTATACAAAGCATGAATCTTAATTATTAATTAATTTAATATATTCTACTTATATTATAAATACGAACGTTAGTCAAAGTTTTGAAACAGCTTCCACTAAAGAATATTTCTTAACGCGAAAGATTCCCATACGTCAATGGGACTAAAAACTAACTCTATATATTTAAAATTAAACAAGAATCTTGAGTTTTGAGTACCGAAATTATTAACTGACAGTAAATAACTGCTTGACCTGTGTCTCAAAATGAAATATGCCTCCTTCTAAATGTATGTTTGATATGCAAGAGGTATATGTTTTTAATAAAGCAGTTATCGAGGTAGGCTATAATTATATAACATCACAATGCGATTAATAGGAGCAAAGAAACATTGGGAAATGTAGAAAAACGAAGAGTTCATGTTGAATTCAGCTTAAATTCATAAAGATAATGGAGATGGTTTGCAAAAACGAATTTGGATGCCCAAAATAATGATTCTCGTGGACGAAGTCGCTGACACAGCTAGTATCCAATAATTATTAAAAGAAGTTGCAGTTGTGTCTTATTTACAATATTCTATTGAAAGACATAGAAAACTGTTATTCTATATACTGTTAACGATTTGTTATGTTAATTTATGGTAATAATACTGTACTTTTGACAACTATGTTCAGCTTCATGCGTGTTTGACCTTCACGGTGAATATAAGAAAAGTTGAATACCATTTTCTAGGGCATTTGGCAGACACTCTTGTCGCTTATTTGATTTATTTCATTTACAGACACGAATTTGTTCTGACTTCTTACAATCAAAACTATTCATTGTTTTCTAAGTATTGTGACACAGGATAACTTTCAATTAATTTTACCTACTTAAACATATATTTTATATTATTTATGTTATTTTATTATATTTGGAGATATTGGTGGATTAAAACCTCTAAATCATCTCTACAAAAGGTGGATTAAAATTAAAATTATTATTGAATCTAATCCATTATAGTATTATATATAATCCCAATATGATGATGACAATTAAGAGATTATATATCAAATATGACACATAAATTCTTCTCTTAGAATTAAGATTAGATTAAAAATGTTATCTTAATAATAACATAATTACTTCCTGAGATTGTAATAAGCTGATTAATTATGAATAGCTTTTCAGCTCAATGGTAAAGCTTGTTACCTAGCATTGAGCATAAGATGTTGTGGGTTTGAATCTCGCGGATACAATAAATAGCATAGGTTGAGCAGAGCACAGAAGTCATCATATTCAATCTCACTTATTAATAACAAAGGTCATGCTGTACAGGGTAAATGGGTTTTTCATTGTTTTATATTTATATATTTTTCGTTATATGAATTTCTAACAGGAAAAGTATTCCAGGATCAAGGGTCAAACTATGTGTGTGACAGAATAATAAATGCCCATTCTTACAAAGTCACATTTATAATATTCGTTGTTTTACCTTAATAGTTTCTTACTGGGTCCTCGTTTTAAATTAAAGAAAGAGTTTAGCATAGACAAAGATTAAGGCGAAATTAAGGAATATAGCCACTAAATAAAGTACCAACTGCAACTTAACTCAAGTGGACAGTTAACCAGTAGATTTTTTTTCAAATGCTGTACTAATTTTTTCCCAGGCTCGGGTTACAAACCTGAGACCTCGTGATCTGCAGTTACTAACCACTAGATCAAGGAGGCAGTTTTTAATTAGTATGATCTGTTATACAGCCTTTACTGCGGAATGGAGTCATTAAAAATTAACGATTAAGCAATAACGAAGATTAGGATAAAGCAATTATGCTATTTTCAGTCGATTTTTTTATACCATCAACATACGGAAATCCTTATAATTTTATTATGTGAGTTCCAACGAATCTCTGTCGGGCAATATATCATTTCAAGATATTACGTGAGGATAAAAGCAATTAGTGAAACAGATATAAGGGTGTCTAGATAAAGAAACACACCAGAAGGGAAATTATAATTATAATTCTTACTAAGTAGCTGTGTCAGTTACTTCGTCCGCGTAGAATAGGTACATACATTTGGGCATACAAATTTAAATAAAACACTTTAACGATTTAAAACGCGATATGTTAGTTAAACTTATTTGAAAATGGTCACGTGTGCTGAAAAACTCATCTTTTAACGTTATTGCATTCAAATCAAGGTTACACTAAGTGCGTTAATTGATAACGATGCACACAAACAATAACAACCCGCGCACGACCTTTCATATTTGCTGTATTGATCAATACGGCCCACCTCCATTACAAAATGGTTGCGCAAGAGGTTCGGAGTTCGAGACGTGAAATAAGCTTGGTCGAATGTGAAACTCCTTCTTTAAGTTGGTTAAAAATGTTAAGTGATATCTCTAAACTGCGCAAGAAAATATTCATCTTTGATAGCCAAAAAATATGGATGTAAGAATGATTCTTCTATAAGTAAATGATCTAAAAATTTTAGGTTACATTATATGTCTATCTTTTAAGATTAACTTGCAAGAACGACGGGACGCGATCGACGTCGGGGGTTGTCGTCTTATAAAGGTTTAAAAAACCAAATTTGTATATGTTTGCAAATGTCTATAGTTTACGCGAGTAGTACACATTTAAATAAAACAATTTATCGGTTTAAAACGCGATGTATATTAGTTAGCAGCCGTACGTCGGGCCGTAGTTAAAAATAATTTTCAAACAAGTTTAACCTACAATATATCACGTTTTAAACCGTTAGTGTTTTATTTAAATCGATAATAAATTTGAAAAATGCACGACTCGGGCATGACTTGAACCGTCCTCAATGTTTCGTGCTGTTGCTTCAACCAATTGAGCTACCGAGGACTCGGTAAATCATATTGTAATTACTTGTTTTTTTTTTATCATTATACTGCTTATTACCATAGTATTACAGGCTGTAACGTTACGGAACCATCGGTTTAATAATTTGAACCATTCGACCTTTTATAATTGTGACAAAATTATGAAAACGACATGAAAAATTATGGGTCATTGTGTGACTAAATTACTTCCTGCACATCATCATTACATTTATGCCCTGGCCGACCGAAGCTATACATATTATTTCTCCGCGTAATTTGAAACCAGGCACTAGCTGTGTCAGCGACTTCGTCCGCGGAGAATAGTTATTTTAGGCATAACCGTTACCCACCACTTCCGTCGTGTCCCGTCGTTGTTGCAATTTAATCTTAAAATAAAGACATATATTGCGGACTTTTTTTTTTAGATCATTTAAAGAGGAATCATTTTTTCCTTACATATCTTTTGGATATCTTCAACCGTTCTCTCAGCTTACGCAAGGGAAACCCACAAAGTTTTAAAATTTTCCTCGCTTTTATTTACATTTCAAAAAAATACTCTAACCGGCACAAAGATATTTTTTCAATTTGAACCAGTAGTTCCACCAGTAGTCCTAGTAGATTGAGTTCTTCAGTCAAGGAAACGGTCATACATGACACTTCTAACATAAGTGTGAATAAATTAACTTTTGCGATATGTGTAAATTAAAATTCAAGTTTTAATGACGAAATAGAAAGTAATTAGTGTTTAAAATTAATTAACGCTGACATTTTAGGCGTGTCGTTATTTTGTAGTGGTTGACGGTAGCGTCGGCTTCGGATACCAGCTTTCCACCAACCAAGCCGAAGCCGAACATTCCTAATAAACAACGCGTTTTTAATCGTTAGTGTTTTATTTAAATGTGTTCTACTCGCGTAAACTACAGACAGCATTCAAGCTTATAATACCAATTCACAGTGTATAACCAGAGCCACGAGGATATACTCGGGCTCTGGTTATACACTCGGGGGAGATGGGGGCAAGGGAGTACAACAGATGCCCCCTGGAAGACCAATAAGCGGAGTCTTTTTCGTCTAAAACTGACGGACTTACATAATTCAATGCCATATTTACATGGCTACTTAAAAGGCCATTGGAGGCATGTTAAATGGACTCTGTACGCTTATTGTGAAAAGAAAACTTCTAAAGAGGTTAAAAAGGTCTTTTGTTGCATTTAATCGAATTTTTGTTTAAAGCCGATTATTCGGCTTCGGTCAAAAATATCCCTTCATCGCGCGATATATGTAGGTAAATTAGTCGTGTAGATGTTAGTTTGTATGGTCTGTGTTTAAAGCTGGTGTTATAAATTAGTTGGTTGCCATTTTAGACGACAGCGAAGCCAAGAGAGAGGCTTATCTAAGGTTTTACGCGCTTTGTAAAGGTTACACGAATTAAGGTCGATGGAACAAAACATTGATCACTCTATTGATTTTAATTAAATTATATTAAAAAAGTATCTACGGTTGAACTATTTAACGCAATGATTTATGAAAAAAATGGTTTGATTGCTTTATTAGGTTTTATTAAATACTTGCTGTGCCAGCGACTTCGTCCGCGTGATATAGTTATTTTGGGCACCTTTATTATTTCTTCAAACAACCATCCCAGCTCTATAAATTATATCGAATACGAAAATGCGTGGTAACTTTACGATTTATTTTAACTACGGCTCGACGTGGACGTTTCGGGCGCTTTGAAGCCACCGTGGTCACGGAGAGACATGCAGCCTACCAAACAAATAAAGTACTCCTGTATGTACTATGCTATCTGTATTGTACCTTATTTTTTTTTAATTCACATGTACCACCAAACGTTTACATTCAATCAATATTTGTTTGTTTAGATTTTACGAAAAAATGTGTTTGCCTTGTGAATTCTCGGTATAAGATCAATTCTGTTTTAGTGCGTTGACATTTTTGAACTGGGCTGGGTTGTTTGAATACCTTTTATTCAAACGCTAAGTTAAGGTATTCATATACACATACTAGCTGTGGCAGCGACTTCGTTCGCGAGAATCGTTATTTTGGGCATCAAAACACAATAACCTCTTCAGCTTTATATATGTATTAGTATAGATTACATATATATAAAAAACATCCACTTTTTACTTTTTGTACTAATGTAACGTAATTAAATAGTTTCTTTTGTTATGAAAAGGTGTATGTTTCTGGAGACATCTATTTTTAAAGTTATTTTCACCTTTTTCAGTTAAACTTCAAGCCATGAAGAGCGCCATTTGTTATCGAAAACGCGAATCGGGGCTTTGAGAACAGCGGCATCTCCCGCCGAAAATGAGAATATACTGAAGCGATGCCACGGCTTAAATATGGATCGATACTTCGTGTGTTCGTTATATTGGGATTACTATGTCTCTGGGTACAGATAATGCTGTCCGCGTCTAGTATGTCTATGGATAAAGATGGCGGTAAGTTGTTAAAAATCTCTACTTTCTAAATTTAAATTGGTACGAGGCATAATTTATTACGGCGTTGGCGCATCAAATTTATAAAATCGATCAAAGTACTCTATTTTTTTTTATTTATTTAAAAACAAAAATACTTTATTGTCACCACATTATTATAAAATAAGATTAAAGAAATATTTGAAGAAATTCCACAATATGTTGCGAGGAAATGCGGCCTTATCGCTAAAAAGCGATTTCTTCCAAGCAACCTTGAAGATGGAGATTGACAATAATAATTGATAATAGAAGTAACACTAGTATACAATATTTCTCGAACCCACGACCGTAAACGTACCGGGTCGTACCTCTAATAATTGAGCTCTACAACTAAACTTCGTACTTTAATACTCTTTAACTTCGTTAATAAAACTCTATTGACGTAATTGTAAAGATTATGACAATAAAGATTGTATTACATTCGCTTATACGAGGCTTATAAACGAACAAATATAGAAATTTCACCCACTGATGGTGCAACCTGAGGGCGACTGTCTTCGTGGGGAACCCTTGGTCTAGCCACAGGGCTCACCAGATACGGATAAAATCCGAATCCGAAACCACTTTTATGTTTCACAGTACCGAAATAAATACTATCAGCAGTTTAACAGTAGTACACAATTAAATAAAACACTTTTAACGGTTTGAAACGCGAAACCTATTAGTTAAACTTATTTGAAAATTATTCAAAGCGTCTGACACATCGAGCCGTAATTAGTATAATTTGTAAATAAGTTTAATTGACACATTTCGTGTTTTTAATCGTTAAAAGTGTTTTATTTAAGAAAAAAACATTATTTTCCGAAACAATGATTGACTATGGTTTTTAAGAGATACCTAGAACAATATATCGAGAAAATATCTATTTTGTTGTAAGGTTTGTGAAATATATTTAAATGAAAATTCTACGCGTAAGTACGGGCTTTTTTATTACGTAGTAGGTATTTTTACTTTAAATATTGTATTTAAAACTTGGTTTCTTATTAAGCGGATATACATTGCCGAAGACTTCAAACGAGCAAGTTCAAACAGACAAAATCAACATTACAATATTAGTATAAACAATAGATAATTTTTTTGGTCTTATCAATATCCGGTCGATTATAATCTCTATACAATAATTCACTAGGAATATCCATTGATCATTCCCCTTAAATCCGTCGATGTTGATATCTGTCGTTGATTGATCTAGGTTTGATTTACTTCATATCAAAATATCCGGTCATTCAAATAAGACACTTTTAACGGTTATAATGCCACTCTTTTATTTGCCAAAATTGCTACGCTAGCGCCATCTGTTTTGTCGTATTTTGCAGAAAGTAACAGAGTCCTATATAGAGCTGATTAAAGTCATACGTCAGTTAACTAATTATATTTTGAGAGGGTATTTTATTAAACGCGTAAACTGCAGACGTTTTGTATAGCAAAAATGTTGTTTTATTATTTTCAGATCTAACCCAGCTTTTGGAAAATGCTAACCCAATAACTATAGACTTTTATGCAGGTTGATTTTTTTAATATTCCTATTTGTTTTGGGGCGTCTGTGTACATATGTCGTTTCTAATTATTTGTCTTGTGTTGTGATATTTTTTGTACAAATAAAATCTACCCCCGCTCTTTCTTACTTCAAAGGGGATGTTCTTTATTTATCATTATTTGTTTGTTCAGAGGTGGCTTTTTTACTAGCTCAACAATCAATTTGCACAGTTTTAACTTTACGAAACACGATTCACAGAAATCTAAATTTGTAAACTTTATTATTTTTCACATGATGGCACTATATTATGAATTCAATTCGATAATTGAAAAAAAATTTCGACTCGGGCAGGACTTGAACCGGCATCCCCAACGTTCCATGCTGTTGCTCTAACCAATCCAACTACCAAGTCGTTGATCCAATTGGTTACAGCAACAGCGCAAACCGCTGTGGATGTCGGTTCAAGTCGGGATACTTATCAACGATACAGGTCCTAGCGAATCTTATAGTAGTTAGATTTGGGGATATTACCTTTCTTTCTTTATCGTATTTGTTCTTGAAGTCTAGAATCGATGTACGAATGTAGGTAATCTTATCAAAGTTCTGGGTCAGTTATTCCTTATCAACTTATATCAATTTGATACATATATCGTTTATACTAGGTGTTAGCGAGATAGAGTATCGTTTCGTATCGTCTAGAGCAAATACCTACATTTAAATAAAGCACTTAACGGTTTAAAACGATTATTGAAATAGATTAGTATTATTACAATTTAACTTCATCTGTCGCGGTCACGAAGAGGACTAGTTAACTTATATATTTCGCGTTATAAACCGTTAAAGTGTTTTATTTAAATGTGTACTACTCGCGTAAACTACATACAATACCTACATGTATAACATTAACTGTAGACATGTTTATGTAAAACATCTTTATTAATATTCATAGCTCAATGGTTAAATGATCATATGCCGTAGCATTGTGTTAAGCGTGAAAGGTTGTGGGTTCGTAGCCCGCGGATTTTTCCTTTGGTCAGCCCGAACACCGAAGTCTGATCAACTGCTTGTTTGCGAACAACATCTACCAGAAAAGTAAACATAGAATTGTGTTTTCCTCAAGACCTACAGAGGGAACAGGCTTTCTGTTTGTACCCTAGTATACCTAAATACATAATTTTGTTGTTCAGATGAACTTCACTTATCAATTAAATTCCAAATAAAATAAAAATAAAAAAATAAATTTATTGAGATTTTTTTTTAATTTATCGATGGAAGTTTGATCTGTGATATAGATAAACAAAAGCAAAGAAAAAAAATTAAGTGGCTCTATACATTAGCGTACTATTTCTTTAAATATCAAATTTGATGTGATGTTTTATAATTATTAAAAAAAAAATATTAATTATATACGCCTGACCTAACAAAAATATACTTCTTTTGAAGTTAATTTTGGATTACTTAGAGTTGCACATTGTAAATAACAAAATTAAGAGCCATCTATAACCACAACATACAAAACTGAAGCGCCATCTATGAATCGAAATTCTCAATTACAGAAGAGCTGATGAATTATAATGATACATCAGAACAAGTCCTGGCGCTGGTGCCTCCCGAGTTGCACAAGTATCTCACTGTCCACTCCAAGAATGTTAGTGGTGAGTACTTAAAAACATCATATAACTTAAAATTGCGCCCTCACTTTTGGGAGCAGATAAACATACAAAACTGTCAATGTAGGCACTTACGCGCGCTATTACGCACTGTCGACTGGTCGCCGGCGACTGTAACTTACTGTGGTTTAAATCCGTGCTTACGTACTTGGTCGTCAGTCTTCCAGGTTACTCGGCGAATCCCGTAGCGTGGTGGCGCTGAGAGTTGCCAGCGGCGGTCGTCAGTGCTTAAGTCGCCGCAAAATCTTTACACAATCCATGGTGTATAGTTCTCACCTCAACCGGCAACTTTCCAGAAACATTCTTATTTAAATAACACTTTAACGGTTTAAAACGCGAAATATATTAGGTGAACTTATTTACAAATGATTTTAACTACGGCCCGAAGTTTCGGATACTTAGCAGTAGCCGTGGTCACGGGCAGGCTACGGCTGCTGCAAAGCATCCGTATATATCTCGCGTTCCAAACAGTAAAAATGTTTTATTTAAATGTGTACTACTCGGGTAAACTACAGACTGTACTTAACAATCTTATTATATTTGTTTGTGTTCTAGTTAACGCGACAGACAGAACTACACCAAAGAATACGTCGGATATACGCAGAGCAATAGAAATGGTGAACGATGCACAGACCATATACAACGAAGACATCTACGGTCCGGTCCAGAACGACACAATCATTATCGCAATACAGGTAACTAAGACAAATATAGTCTGTAACAATACAAGAAACAAAACATAACACAAAATAAACTAGGGACAAATGACGGCTTTATAACTAAATAGCTATCTCTCCCACATAACCGGGGTGGAAATGAAAACAGTAATAAAAGCGTGACAGCAGAACTTATTCTTACATTAACTTAACTAAAAGGTGACTGCCAAAAGATGGCGATATTCTTAATTTTGAATTTACCAAAATATTTCGTCTTTGCCGTCATCTTTAAAGTGAAAATAAATGCAAAACGTTTTCCAATAATTATTTCTAACAATGAACATATACAGATATAAAAGATGTTTATTATCAAAACCGATACCCAATACCGACATCTTTTACTCCAGTTCAATTTCTCCAAAGTTGGTTATGCTAGGAACTTTGGTTTCGCCATTTTCCGTCTAGCTAATATCAAGTCTTCTCCTTTGAGTCCATTCAGACTTATCTTTTCTGGATATAGTTTCGTCTCTTTCGGTAGAGTCACTTTCTTTTCTTTCTTCTTTTTCTTTATTTCTTTCTTCTTGGGTGGTTCTCTCTCCTCCATCCAAATGTATTGTTCCTCTTCCGGTATCGTGGTGTCGAAACGGAACTTGCGAACTATCTGAAGGTAGTTATATTTTACTATTTACTGTCATTGTTACATTTTAAACAAACAAAAACGTTGTTTTGCAAAAACTCTTCAGCTTTTTAATGAATATATAATAAATTTTGTTAAAATGAGTAATCAAGGTCCACTATTCTTCTTTGTATACACTTGCCTTGTATTCTCTGCAGAAATCCAATTGGGGCTTGTATATCGGAATATGAACTTTGCCAAGGTCTATCTTGATCCGAGCTATTAAAACTCTCGGAAAGTCTGGTTTTTGATACCTGCATAAACATTGAGTTGATTTATTAATGTTCTTTTATTAAAAACGTGTATGTGGACACCAAGGTTATGTTCTAGGAATTCATACATTTAACGATTTCAAGCTTAAAAAGTTAAAAAGATAAAGTAATATACAATTTTGATAAACATCTCAATATGTGTTGAAATAACTTTTCACTGTGAAATTGATTTTATTATAAATTGGTCATTGATCGTATGTTTCATCGTTGATGTTCAAAAACTCGTCAACGAACCAAGGCTAGGTCATCCCAGGTCAAAACATTTCTCACTACCATTTAATTCGTACAATTTCTAAAGATCTCGTTCGAAGTTAGATATTGTTAGTATATGCCAGAATTCAATTTCAGTATGAACTCGTAGAAATAGTAGGTGTCACACGGAACACGCAAGGCGTAGGTCCCGGCTGTCGCCACTAAAGTGCCAATAGTCGTTAAAGCCCACCAACCGGTATTGAAGCAGTGTAGCCAACCTTTATCCTCTTAATCCTAATTATAAAGAAGACCTGGGCCCAACAGTGAAACAATGGGTGGAATAAAACATACCAAAGCAGGTCCCAATGATCCATGTTAACCGGTTCTGGCATCAAAATCTTCATCCAGCGTAAAACGTCACATCTGTAAGCGGACAAATAAAGACAACGACATGAGACTCGTGTACCACCTCAGACCCCTGCCCCTCTGGAGCCGAGTGAGCGTTCATCCACCTCTTCAATCTCACACGTACTGTGTTGATCCAAGCTGACGTCTATCCTTGGTCACTCTTTGTCTAACCGCACACAGAGCGATTATATACAGAATGTATATAACGGGAAACTTACTTGGACTACCCAGGTTACTATTGGATATTGGACCTAGCTCTTAAATTAATATACTTTCCTGTATATGGCAAACTAGCTGTGTCAGCGACTTCGTCCGCATAAATTAGTTGTTTTGGGATCAGAATTTGTTTTTGAAAACCTCATCTTTTTTAATTATAACTCAAAAGATAGATAGATATATTGTCGGGAACATTTTTTAGATTATTAAAAGAGGAGTCATTATCATCATAGATGTTTTGGCGATGTTTTAACTGCGCACGTAACGGAAACCCTCAAAGATGAATAATTTTCCCCTTTTCTTCCACATTTCCCTCTGTATCTTCGCTTCTATTGGTTGCATCGTATGGTTTTAGCCTAAAGCCTTCTTCGATAAATGCTCTAACCAACACAAAAATAATTTTCAATTCCAACCAGTGGTCCCTGAGATTAAACAAACAAACTCTTCAGCTTTATACATTAGTATTGATACAACAGTAACAGTGCTTACACATTGCTAATTCTCAGCTTTGAAAGTCACAGCAAGAAAATATCACTAAAATTACCTCGACCAGTTCACGCGAACGCCCCAGGTGGGACCCGTCCTAGATTTGAACCAAGTGCAGTGCGTCAAGGGTTTCCTGGGAGGCAAGCCGATGCTTCTGGCGAACCTGATGAAATCCGTGCCGTATAGTTGTCTTATTGTTTTCGTTATTATCTGAAAATATTACTTAATTCGCAAACTTTTATATAATGATCAATGTAATAAGAGACATCAGTGTGTTAAGAGGGTATATGGTCTCTTGGCTACTAGTTAGAAGCACCCGACTTCATTTCTTAGGGTCGGGAGTTCAATTCCCAGCCGTGCACCAAAAGTTCTTCTTCAATGAAGGCGCAATCTACTGAGCTAGTTATTAGAAGTTTTCCCAAGTCTCAGCTGTTGAAAGGGCGGATGACAAGAAACATTTAATGACATACAGTTTAGTCGTTTCTGAGATAATCGTGATCGAACAAACAAAATATATAGTATATATAAGATACCTTGATGTGTGCGAAATTGCGCACGCTAATTTCTGGTAATTTCGAAGGATCCTCAAACATTAGTAGACGCACTCCGTCCACTTCATTCTTCATAAAGCATTCCTGAAAGAAATCTGTCCGATGAACCTTCAGGCAGGTAGTTTATCAGACCAACCGAACTCTCAGAAATCGAATCGAGGACCACTCGCAACATGCTGTATGTTGCGAGTGGTCCTGGATGGCATGAGGCCTGCCTGGCATGCCTGGATGAGGCATGGAGACGGATTGCTAAAGTCTCCATAAATTCAAGTCCTCGATAAAATCGCAACATTAATTTAGAATATAAGTATAATATAAAATACAAAGGCTGCTAAAATTCTCTATCTTAACTATTGTCAAAGTCAAATGTTCTGCGCTAGCGCCATCTGTCTTGTTGGTATTTGGAGAAGCTGGGTGCTTACAGAAGTAACTCACAAATACATTTCGCGTATTTCGGGTGTAAAGTAGAGTCCAGGAAAACATAACTACGGAAAATACTTATGTATACCTTATATTCTGGGAATCCCATCATCTCAATCCACTCTCCCACAACATTTTTAGACCAACCCAAAGCGGTGGGAAAAGACAGTGCATCCACTACCCTCGTTGTCAATTCGTAGAGCGTTGCTGGTGTTTTTAGGCATGGCAACAGTCGCCTGCGGATGTCTGATTATTAATAGTAATAATAATCACTAAATACTGTCTATACTGTCTTACGCGAGTAGTACACATTTAAATAAAACACTTTAACGGTTTAAAACGCGATAAATTAGTCTCCCGTGACCACGGCTGCTGCAAAGCATCCGAAACGTCGGGCCGAAGTTAAAAATCATTTACAAATAAGTTTAACTAATATATCGCGTTTTGAAACGATTAAAGTGTTTTTTTAATAATAATACCTTTTAATCTACTAGAATTATTAGTACTCGCTGATCTAGCAAACATAAATATTTCGATCAAAATTTTACAGAAATCATTTAAAAAAATTCACAAAGATGAATAATTTTCCTCGTTTTTTCCACTTTTCCCACTGTTTGTTCGCTCCTATTTGTCGCAGCGTCTTTTTTAATATAGCTGAGGACAAACAACCATATGGTTCACTCGGTGGGAGGTGATAGATAGCACTAACTTCTTTTTAACATATGGGTCTTTCGGAAAGCACACGCATTCAGCGCACGTGGTTTTGTCTGGCGTGGTATAAACCGGCTGCTGTGGTGGTACTACCACAGATAGCTCCCGCCTTGGAATCTTCAACTTCTTGGTTTTGTGGTGTTTCTATAACAACAAGAATTAGAACGAGTACGACATCTTCAGAAGCTGTTGAGCGTATCTTGACTAAGGAAATGGTTGAAGCTGTAATTGTAGACTCCGCCCAGACTATATAATTTCAAGCCACGACAAAACACTGTCTGTAGCTTACGCGAGTAGCACACATTTCAATAAAACACTTTAACGGTTTAAAACGCGATGTATATTGGTTAAACTTATTTGTCTCCTCGTGACCACGGCTGCTGCAACATATCCGAAACGGCGGGACGTTTAAAAATAACGGTTAAAAATAATTTTCAAATAGTTTAACTAATGTCGCGTTTTAAACCGTTAAAGTGTTCTATTTCAGTTCTCACCTTTTCTTCACCCATGTTAATTGATTAATCGATGATTAACAGGAACGTAAATTGTTCCATAAATATTATAAAAAACTGTCAATGACGACCATGTCATGTCATCAACGACTCTAGACTAACTAGGTGTCGTCTGTAGTTTACACATGTAGTGTACATTTGAATAAGATAATTTTAACGGTTTAAACTATAAATAGGTTTTTTTTTTGCTAATTCGATAAACCAATCAGGCGTCTAAATGACTAGACCAATTTTAATAGAATTTTGCAAATTTGCTCGGAACATGCCAAGCTCAATTTCGAGGCGACACAGGCGCGCTTAATAAGAACCAAACGCCTTTGTCAATAAATAATAAATTTGTTCTATAGTATGGAAATGAGAAAATCCGTTCCGCTTACGTGTGACTCAGGACAAACACTTTTATATGTTTGTTTATTGTTCCAACTCTTTCAGAAACTGAATATATCAATTAAGATAAACCGTAAAGTACAATTATATGATAAAAATCATACATATCTAAAAATATATCTCGTTTTTCAGGTGCACACTCGTCTCACGTATTTGAGACATTTAATTGTGTCCCTGGCGCAGGCGAAGGACATAGACAGGACGTTGCTGGTCTTCTCCCACGACTACTTCGATGAGGAGATCAATAGTTTAGTTAGGAGCATAGATTTTACTAAAGTGCGTATAAAATTCAATGGCTTGGATATTTCATTTTCCATTAAGCGAACATTACGGGAAACAAAATGCGCTATCGATGCAAATCAAAGCTTATATGTTATTGTATATGCTTGTATGTATTACTTATCAAAAGCAATTTGTTTAGTCGTTACTTACTATTCTATTGTAAAATCTATCTTTCAGGTAATGCAAATATTCTACCCGTATTCAATACAAACGCATCCAAACGAGTTTCCCGGGATGGACCCGAACGACTGTCCCCGGGACGCCAAATTGGAACAGTAAGTATTGTCGAGTAAGTAAGTAAGAAAAACATTGTTGGGAAAGAAAAACAATGGCAATTTAGATGTAACCGAAAAATATATCAAAGAATTATTTTACCACATTTTTTTTTAAACAGTGGAAATCGAACCGACGAACAAAACAGCAATATCATTTTTTAATCTTCATGAGGTCTCAGGTTCGAATTGTGTGAACTGACATTGACATTAGTTTTTTTTTAATCATTCAAATTTATCATGAATACTGGTTGTGTGAGTAGTGGTTAAAAGCACAGGGTTAGCGTGGTGGGTCTGAGCTTTTGAAGTCTCTTATGCGAGATGTGCCCAACAGTGGGTGGGGGGGACATTAATGGGTCGTAACTATTGTTAAATAACCGATATATGATACTTAAATTATTTTTTTTAAGGATAGAGTAAAGTACTTACACTTATGCTTTTGCACTTCGACTTTAGCGATTTACTAATTTATTCTCGATTTGAAACCGTTATAAGTCTGTTATTTAAAAATTTTGTTTAGTTTATTGGTCTTTTAGACTTTCTTTTTCGAAAAAGGTTTACCGCGCGCACTAACTATCGTTATATGTGTTTCAGAGCTTTAAAACTCAAATGCAACAACGCTCTTCACCCGGATCTGCACGGCCACTACCGGGAAGCCAAGTACACGCAGACCAAGCACCACTGGTGGTGGAAAGCCAACAGGATCTTCAATCAACTACAGAGTACATCTGGGCATACTGGTAAGTGAAAAACTAGACTACACTAAATAAAACACCTTTGACGGTTTAAAACGCGAAATATTTATAGGCCCCTCGTTTGCGTTTAAGTCACTAAATGTCCTGCCCTAGTTAAAATAAGTTAATATATTTCGCGTTTTAAAAACTGCAGACAATATTTATGTAGACTTTATAGGAACAAAGTCTACTAAATCAACTATAGATCTATGTGTATAAAAAGAAACTTTTAACGGTTCAAAACGCGAATAAATTAATCATGGACAGCCTCGGCATAGGTACAGTTAGAAAGAGAAAAGTCGTTAAATAAGTATATTTTTTCAAAAAAATACACTATACTCATATTGACAATCTGACACACATTTGCCGTTACCTGATTATCCACAATTATAGATTAAGTGTGGAAAATAAATTGTCGACTCGGGCAGGACTCGAACCGGCATCGTCAGCGTTCCGTGCTGTTGCTATACCAATTGAGCTACCGAATCGTTGAACTTTGAAATGTTTTACATTTTCAGGGATGGTGGTTTTCCTGGAAGAAGACCACTATGTAGCGGAAGACTTCATCCACATGCTAAACTTATTGCGAAGCACGGCCGACAAAACTTGTCCACAATGCGAGATACTATGTCTCGGGACTTACTTGAAGACTTACCAGTACCACAGCAACACGGATAAGGTAAGTTGTGGAAGTTGTCTACCCCACAGCACTGTTGTTGTTTTGTTGAGCAAATGTTGTTTTCAAGGTCATTCAAGTAGTATGTGATTTTTTTATTTAACTACTTATCAGCAAAATTTCGAGTGAACCATATTTTACAGCAAAGATAATATTCTTAGGCAACTGTTTTCGCACACGACTTCTTTTAAAACAATCTAAAGTAGTAGGTAACTACACTAAATCCTAAAATGTAGTTCAATATTTTAAATTAGTATTACGATAAATTTAACATAAATAAACAATTTATTTACATGAATTTGTTTTATAAATAAACTTCTTTTTTTACATGGTTACAAAAATTGCCAACAGATGGCGCCACTAGTTGGATGCAAATCAAGTTTTGTTTGTTTAATGAAACAATTAATTTAGCGTTTAAAATAATATAAATCTAATTTTACTGTGAACATTTTTACAACAGTAATTATAAGACGATACATTTCGTTAAAAAAGTTTACAAAATCGTCAATATATTATCTTGAAAAGATTGATTTTATATAAACTGTTTAATGGCTTTTATATTTATTTGAACTAAAAACTGTTTAATATTAAAGTATTAAATAGGTAACCGTCGCTGTTGTAATTTCTATAATACACCGCGTTCATTACCTAGATCGACTTTAAAACTAACCGTGTTTGTAGCTAGAACAACGGTTCCCCAATGGAAGCCTTGGCCTGGAATACCATGTGTTTGGAAGTTTGAAGCGCTGATATGCTCACATAGTACTTGAACGGCCTATCCTGCTATTTCCAATCGCATATTTCTTTTAATATCACTTTTGTTGCAAAACACTTGTAAAAGTGTCGTTTGTGTTTATTTAGGTTATGAAAATATATAGTCAGTTATGAAAAACGCAGGTTTCAAATTTACTTATATTAATGATTACATTTTAAGCAGCTTTCCGAAAAGCTAAGCTTTAAGTATGCTTTACTTACCATCTATAGTCTCTTAATTTTTTATTTCTTTTTTATTTACTGAAGTGGATTGGAACATTTAAAAAAACTAAAAAAAAATTGGAATATGTTGTAAGTAATTGTAAGAAAGTCTACATTTAATATGTCTTTATATATTAAATGTAGACTTTCTTACAATTACTTACAACATAAAAGCCACGAGGCAAGGATTTGGGATTAAAATATTATTACTATATTGGCTAATACCATTTCGTCTAAATACAAAACAATGTTTTTCAGTGTAATTTTAAAGATGATATTTTTCTAGAAGGCTAACAAAATCACAAAAAATCAAAACTTCTTGCGTTTTGGAGCAATTTACGCGAAAGCGTTATTCAATTTAAAGAACAATTAAATTCTAAATTGATTCATCAAATGTCATTACCATTTTAATAAAACACTGTTAACGGTTTGAAACGCGAAATATATAAGTTAACTTTACTCCGTCATATAAATCAGCGAATATATTTAGCGTTTTAAACTGTTAAGTGTTTTATCAAAATGTACACTACTTACAAACCACAGACAACGCTCGAGCAATTGAAATGTTGTTAAAAGCATATGACAAAATTTAAATTAAATACAATTTAATAGAATGTAAGAAATAAAATTAGTTTTTCTTTTGTTTACACAAGTAAGTAATCAGAGTAAAACGCACTCACTATTAATACGTGCTGCCACCGATGGCGTCTTTACTCCGGAGTAGTCTACTAAAGTGTCAATCTCCACGCAGAGACGGAAACAATTCAATTTAAATTACATTCAACAAGTGCGCGCGGCGAACGAGGAAAGGAGAAAGAGACTGCAAGAGACCCAGTGGAACTACCAAGTCTATCCCAACTTGTATTCGTCTACCCAAAAGGTTACAGCTTGGTTAACAGCATGATAAGTTATAGCTTGCCACTAATTTCTTAGTTTAGCGACATTCGAGCTGTTAGAGTTTCCGGAATGCTGAATGCTTTGATTGAAATATTTTATTCGTTACGATAAATAAAGGAGAAGGGTAGATATTAACATCTATTTTAAAAACTCAAATAGATAAGAGCCCAAAAGATCAAACATGTACAATAATTTTGAATCTTTAGATACACATACAAACAAACAAAGCAACTTATATTACTATTTTGTTATTTTTATTAACCCCCTCCCCCCCCCCAAATTTTTGGTTTTTTTGGTGAAAAAAATTTTTTTTAAAAAAAAAAAAAATTTTAAAAAAGAAAAATTTTTTTTTTTTAAACCCGGGGGGGGGGGGGTTTTCCCCCCCCGGGGTTTTTTTTAAAAAAAAAATTTTTTTTTTTTTTAAAATTTTATATCCCCTTAACAAAAAAATATTTTTTTTTTTTTTTTGGGGGGGGGGGGGGGGTTTCCCCCCCCCCCCCCCCCTCTCCAAACCAACAAATTTTTTTTTAAAAAAAAAAAAATTCCCCCGGGGGGGTTTTTTTTTTATTTAAAAGAAAAAAAAATTTTTTTTTTTTTCCCCCCCCCCCCCCAACAAAAAAAAAAAAAATATTATTTTTTTTTTTTTTTTTTTTTTTTTTCCTCCCCCGCCCGGGGGGGGGGGGGGGGGGGGGGGGGGGGTTTTTTTATTTAAAATAAAAAAAAAAAAAATAAAAAAAAAAAAAAAAAAAAAAAAAAAAAAAAAAAAAAAAAAATTAAAAAAAAAAAAAAAAAAAAAAAAAAAAAAAAAAAAAAAAAATAAAAATTTTTTTTTTTTTATTTAAATATTTTTTAAAACGCGATATTTATTAGATAAACTTATTTGAAAACGATTTTAACTACGGCCAAACGTTTCAAATGCTTCGCAGCAGCCGCGGTCACGGGTATCAATATATATCGCGTTGAAAACCGTTAAAGTGTTTTATTTAAGTGTGTTACATACAGCATTTAACTTAAATTAGTGAAATTTTAAACTTATTTGAAACAAGAACCCGTCTACTCTCCGTCCCTTAACTAATACAGTATAATATAAAATAATCAAGAACGTTTGCTTAATTTCGACGTAAATAGGAGCCAAACCCACAAAATGTTAAACCTTAATCAGACATTTTTATATAACTAAAGTAATACCATTATAAGGCATGTATGCATGCTTGTTTAAGAATTACTACCAAACAACTTAATAAATTTTAAGTAGTCGGTCATTTTATATCTACACATTCGCTTTGCGCTTGTCAATTGTAGACGTAACAGGGTCAATTATGTAGATGAATTATTGACATATAAAGAGATACAATAATATGTCTGTTTTATTTATTTTAAGTTAGTTTAGACGTTAAGTAGATTTTTACACTTAAGCTTTGTAAATATCGCCTTCTGTATTCGGATTTGAATCCCGAGAATAGATCATTAAATAAAATCAATTAGTGGAAACGCAGAAATATTTGCCCCATACCCCTCGTAGGGGAAATGGGTCCTATCTCTAAATATGTGATTTTTAACTAGAAGCTTTGTAAATGCACGTTAGTTTATATAAAAGAGAATTTTTTAATGATCCAGAAATCAATGTAACACTTTGAAGGTATAAAACTCCTTTTTTTAAATTTAGCTACATGGTAAAAAAAACTAAGCTTAACTTTAACAGAGGGAATAACAGATAGCGCTGGTAAGTTATTTACGGGAATGTCGGGTTTTATAAGTTTGACTTCTTATTTTAACTGTATATATTGTTAAAACATTTTTAACCACCATGGAAATTATGACATGAAGGTGTGCGGGTTCGACCCACGCTCGTGTCATTTTCTTACTAAGCATAAGAATTTTCCAGGTGGAAATAACGCCCTGGCACTCCAGCATGCATAACATGGGCATGGTCTTCAATAAGACGGTCTGGAACTCCATAATGGAACTGGAACAGGAGTTCTGCGCGTACGACGATTACAACTGGGACTATTCGTTGTTGCATTTGTCGCAGAACCGACCTGGAAGGGAAAAGTTCAAAGTCATCTTGTGCAAAGGACCGAGGGTCTTTCATATTGGTGAATGGTGAGTTTGTAAAGGTGGATTAGACGAAAATTGCTTATGTACTCCACTTGCCATCATAGCAATTAGATAAATCTAAATTAAACCACTATTAACGGTTTAAAACGTGAAAAACAGTAGTCATTTTAACTACGACTCCGTCGTTTTGGATGATTTGCACCAGCTGCGGCCACAAAAGAACTGAAGATGGAGTGACCCTAATGTCAAAGTCAAATCTGCTATGCTAGCGACATCTGTTTTAATTTGTACTACTTGCATAAACTACAAACTATACATGATCAGCATCATAAATATTTAAATAATTTTTGGAATTAATAGTATTAATTAAAACAATTTTAACGGATCAAAAGGCAGATTATATGTGGAGACCCGACGTTAAAGAAGTAGTTGTGTTTATGTTAAGTAGTTAAATTGGAACTTGATTTTATAACAGTCTTGCCATTCGGGCGTTAAAAAGCCAAACATTCATATTGTTTTCAAAAGTTCAATAATTAATATCTTTGCAGCGGCATCCATCACAAGAAATCGAACTGCAACGCGTCCACGGTTATCAGCAAAGTGCAAAAGTTGCTGCAGAACGCGAAACAGTATATGTTCCCGTCACGAATAATGGCGACCATAACAGCTGGTGGGGCGAAGCACAACAAGAAACTGACGAAGGGGAACGGCGGGTGGGGTGATATACGGTAAGTGGCACTTGGCACAACGCAAAGGGGTAGAAGGGCATAAGATAAGTTAGTGTAAACATTTGCATTGAATTCGTTTAAATTATGTCGGTTGTCTAAAAGGATAGAAAACGGATCTTTACTTAGTAAGCCTAGCTTAATTCATTGGGCTAATGTTATAAGAATATTAGCCAACCTTTTAAGACAGACATCTGCTTTTAAACAAACAATTTTGTCATTTTGATGTACACTTATGCACGAAAGCTCGCAAATCTAATAGTTCTCTCCCATTTTTATAACTACCTACCTATGAAGTAATGATAATAATAAAAACTAGATTGTTTGGATTTCATGAAGTGGACGCCAAACTTGTCCGTCCTTAATTTTAATTGAATATTAATTCTTAAACAAACAATTTCACCTCTGTTGCTTAATGGTAGGTTCGAATCCAGGCGAAATAATATATTGTTTCGGTCGGGTTAGGCAATAACGTATCTTAAATAACTCGCCTGTGTATAAAACCTAGCTGTGACAGAAACACCAGACAGTTTACTCGATGCCCCCGGGGATATGGGATTTTCACACACACTTTAACAAACAAACAGTTCAGTATAGTTTATTAGCAATTCTTTTCATTTTCAGAGATCAAGAAATGTGCACAAACATGACCAAAGTGGGACGGCAAATGAGAAAATATTTCTACTTTACGTAAACTAAAATGGCTCTGACATAATATGGACTTTTCTATATTATATTTTGCCACGAGTGTTGCTTGGTGAAGTTTCATAAATAATTGAGGAAGTGGACCCGAGATTAATTAAAATGCAACTGAAATTTTCAAACTGCGCATGCGCATTTTAAACGTATATTTAGTCCCGTTAGTTTCCCGTGCTTGAATCTTGGATCGGGCTAAATATAATTTCGATATTTCATTCCGGTTATCATCACAAATGTAGTGACAGTAATAACAAATACCCACCATGTCGCAATGATGAATTCTGTGTCCACTACGGACTCTCAAATGACGTCATTGAATACCTTCATAATTATTTTAGTAAAATCTAGATAAATATCAAATTCGGTTGTTCCTCTTGACTTTTGCCTTAGAAAGAGGGTTGATGTGATGAATATTTATGAAACTTTAGTGATAGAATGAAAAAGGCTTCCTTTGTTTCTAGAATATAATAATTTTTGTATGTCTGTCACAAATTCACACGAAAAACACTGTCAACGATGCTTGGAGAAGCTTCTGGGTTAAGTAGTTAAAAGAAAAGTTTCAAAAGTGGATATTAATATTTGACTGTAAGAAGTGACCGGTTTTTTATACAATTTTGACGCTTCGTAGCTAGCTCATCATTTTTGGTTCTTTTTGGGGGGGAATACCCCCTTAAACAGCAAACTCAGAAGCGTCTTCATTCATGACGCCTAAAATTAAGGTAAAAATGGTCTCTTTAAGAAAGCATCTTCAATATTTTTGTCATATGATGGAAAGAGACAAATAGTGTTTGCAACTTTCAGCTTTAAATCGTTTTTTTTTTAATAAATATGATTGAAAGGGACAAAAACTACTTAGCTATTAAAAATAAAAACAAGTTTGCGTTTGAAATGTTTTTAAAAACAGTGTGCATAGATCACAAACGCATTTAAACTGTCAAAAATGGTTTAATAACGAAGTAAAATAGATTTTTAGCGAAATAAGGAATTGCAGTGTCTGTCGTCCTAATAATATATATAAAGAATAAATATATAACGAATAATTTTAAATAACTACACTTTGTCTAAGATGATAATTTGACAGCTGTCAAATGTCAAGAGTGCCGAGGTTATAATCGATAGTGATTCGATTATTTACATAATATTAAATAGCAATTTAAATCGATTAAATGTTTGATTATATTTTTTTCTGTAGTTAACGCGAGTTGTGCGCCCTAAGGGAACACTTGACGGGTTTACACGTGATAGACATTAGTTAATTTATTTTTGACTACTAGACGTTGTTGACGGCCGTCAAAATTATCATCCTACATTAGACAAAGTATAGCGTAGTTTTTGTATTATATAATTTGACAGATAAGCATTATATTTGCTGTTAATTTTATATGAACATAGTCATTACTGGTTTACACAAATCGTGAAATTATTCTAACTTATTTGCTTTTTTAATTATTTTGAAATGTTGACTCACTTTTTTATTAGTTAAGTTTATTGTACTTATACAGTCGCGTGGAAAAGTGCCCCGAAATCAAGATTAACTTTTTTTTAATTCACTCGTGTCAGTCATATTGTTAAGATTTATTTTTAAGTTTTATCGGTTTTTTGTAAACGAACATTTGTTGATTAGCCAAAGATGTTTTGTTAGAGATTTTTTTAATTACGACTTACAGTAAAGAATTATGGCTTGTTTTGCGTGATTTTCATATTGCAATGTACAGGGTGTCCTACTGCAGGAGCGAACAACCTTTGGCGGCTTTTTTAAATGAAATTCCACAATATTTATGAATCCGTTAGCTAATAACGTGAGTAACGAGACTAGTTTAAATTTCTTGTTCCCATCTCACTGAAGTGAAGATCCGCGACGACACCAGTTGGCTTTTAAACACATATATAGGGTATTATTTACGTCTAATAAATTGTGTCTATTCCTCCGACTTAAAAACCTTAGCTCAGTGTTCTTTCAACGTTGCTCGATAAAGGTTGTTCACCCCTGTAACCGAGTGTTGCGGTATTAAGTTGGGACATTGTGTACTCACAGAGGATTCTATAGATACACCGTTTATGACGTCACAAAGTGTTAATGTTTGAAGTAGAAGTTGTATTTGTGACGCAACAGGAAAGCTACTAATACAAATCTTGGTATCTTCGATTGGTCTTGTAATTCATAAACAGTATAAGGCTGCTAAAGTCAGGGTGGCCTAATAACAAAAAACATGATTTTCAACAGAGAGCAAACAAAAAATGCGCAATTTGTACTATTATTTGTGTAAGAATTATGTGAGCAATTATCGGTCACTGTGCTCTTGCACATTTTCAGACTACGAAAATATAATTAAATAGTCTTAAAATTGCAGTTAGGCCACTCTGCCTCTAGCGTCTCATATGTACAGGAATAGTCTGTTCTACATGTATCTTTTGTGTGATGTAATTTTAATCTTAACATCTACGTGTTAAGGTTCAAAGGGTTGGCTTCAGTGTTTTTTTTTATCTTGGAAAATGTAAACTTTTTCCAGGTCTTTTTTATTATTAGCCGATTATGTGATCAAACCTGAAACTTAATCTAACCCAATTTGAGCTTATCGCCAATCGAAGACACTTGATTAGAGATGTCAGTTTTGTAAACGTCTATTGACAATAAAACAATCGGTAATATAGTAAATTGTCAAGGAATTTTCGAAATCACATTTTTTAATTCACACTGGTTGCAGTATTTGGGTTTAGCAATTGCTAAATAATCTAACGAACCGACTTCAATTACTTTCTTACCAGAACAGTAAAAGGTAGAAGATATTTATTTTACCTTCACACGTCCCCCTATTACCACGGCTGCTGGGAGGCATCCAAAACGTCGTTCGCTTATGGGGTACATAAAGATTTTTCAATAATTGCGTTCTTTTGAAGTCGGTTGAACTACCCATAAACTGGCCAGTGTGAACACACTTTAAGCACTATGTTTGAATTAAGTCATAAAGTAATATTTGTAAACGAACAGAATAAATCATTGATTTTCTATTTCGACTTATTTTTAAATTAACCTGTTCATTTCCTTGTATTTTCTATCTGGGTTTAACTAGCAAGTAACATTTATTTTTACGTTATACAGCTGCACGGTTTCTATGTAAAATAGATAAAGATACAAAAATAAATGGATATATGGAAACTCCAAGAAAAATAATCGTTTAAAAGTAGTAAAATACGTCAGAATTTAAAATGAAGTCAATATCTCGTGAAAGCCTCAGAGGAGGTTTATCTATAAATAAAACAATATATTGTATTTTTGTAATACATCAAACTAATTTGACACAAATTGTAATAATTGAAATTCTAAATGTCGCCATCTTTGGCTGGAACAGGTGAGTATTTCTAATCGGCCACACTGATTCTAAATATTTGAATTCAGTAATATAAAGGCTTTGTAGAATGATGCCTTCCCCCCAACTAAGGCACCTGCGACGTACCTGATTACCTGCATCTAAAAGATAACGAAAAATGTATTTTTTAAATTACATTGATACAAGATATTTAGAATCAGCACGATCCAGTCTTACAAGAAAACAACATAAAATTCAATTCCTTAGGAATATTCCTTTTTATATTGCACTTCGACAATCGTTATTTTTAGAATTATTGTTGAAATTGACAGAAGGATTGAAACAAACACGAAGACACAGGTTGAACCAAATATAGACAGTGTACGATGTAAAGCACTTTTGACCTTAAGACGCTCCTGCTTAGATTTAAATTCAAAATCTAATAAATAGGCAATGTGCGAAAGAGACAGCTCATTGAATTGAAAATGATCTATTGTCTCCTTCTCCCGGTCGAAGTCCAATATTTACAATATTTAGCATACATAATTTGAATAGTAAATATATGTAACAATAGTAAACTTAAACCAAAAATATACACAGGCTGTAAATAGCAAACTAGTCAGCGGATTTAGGTAAAACCAAGTTTGTTTTGATGTCTACACCCTGTTTATAGAAAATTTTAAACAATTAAAGATCCTAGAATGCGTATAACTATACAAGAATGTTGTCATTAAAACATAAACTCCTCTGAACTGTTTACACAGAACACAACTCCAAAACAAGTTTATCATTATGTCAGAAAAACGTCGTGTGTGTGATTGTGTGTTTTATCGAAGCTGAAGAGTTTGTTTTCTGAACGCTAAACTTAGGAATTTGAATTGAAAAATTATTTTTGTTTTGGCTAGAACATTTATTGACTGCTGCGACCAATAGGAGCCAAGAAACAGCAAGAAACGTGACAAAAACGGGGAAATTATTAATCTTTAAGATTTTCCGTCGCATGCGCTGCGAAAACGATTCGAGATACCTTAAAAATGTATGAAAGAATGATTTCTCATTAAACGATCTTAAAAAATGTCCGCGACAGTATATGTCTATCTTTTAAGATTACTTAGCAAGAACGACGGGGCACGAACAACGTCGTGGATAACAGTTACAATTTATAAAGATAAGTTTGCAAAGACAAATTTCGACGCCCAAAATAACTAAAATACGAAGTCGATGGCACAGCTAGTATTTTTATATAGGAATGCTAGAACACATACTAGGATCTGACAGTTCATAACAGAAATGTGTCTTTAAAAACGGTTACAGAGCAGATACCGTCTTAGATCAAAATTAACAAGAGTAACACTAACATTATTAGACGAAGACACGAATCTTGAGGTCCCAACCAAGGTCGCTACCAATATCCTAAAATGGAGGCTTTGGAGGGTGTCTCACCTGTAAGGTTAGGTTAGGATGCAGTTGGTCTGTGGAAAGACACCCCCCCCCCCCCCTTCGCCCTCTTGGGTATATGGAGAAGCAAATGACGTCAAGCTTCGTGCCCTCACTTATACCTTTGGTACATTCCGAGAGATGTCTTTAAGGAACTATACGATTGTAGAAATTCGTTGCACGTAACACATTTAGATCTGCCGATCGAGAAAACGAGCTGACTATAAAAAATTCATTAAAAGTTGCTCGGTCGGCATAGCCTTAACTTGTAATAGAGAAAAAATTAAATGACCGTTTGTAGTGCCTCAGCACGCTTCAAATGCTATCAAAATGCGTTACGCCCAACGAACATCTTTATTAGAAGCATCAAAATGAGTTCAGCTTTTTTTTGACTTAGATCTATGTACAGCTATATATACATTTAGACACCTACATTACAAAGTCATGGAAGATTACGACTAGAGTATTATTTGTATGGGACAAAGAAAGCAGAGGGTAGTTTTAGAATCAGTGTTTAGTTACATTTTTGAGGTTAAATTCAGAGGCCAGTGCTCAAAAGGCGTCGAACGTAGAATTTAAAAAAAAGGTTACGTGCGAGTCGGAGTCTGTCACCAAGAATTCCGTACCAATGACTAGGTAAACGTAGGTTTTAGTATTTGTGTACAAAATTGTACACAATTTGGGAACATTCCAAGTACAGAAAGTAACCTAAAATAAAGTAACTTTTAATACTATTGAATTGACTTACTTTTTAATTTAAATAGTAAAATTTCCAACTACCCTCCCCTTTCTTATAAATAAATTTGTGCCAAGTGATACATAATTATTTGGTGGGCACGAAGGAATGGTATTGCGCGAAATACACAGACTTTGACTGATCCACTTCAGGTCCCATGGCCCCATTTGGGGTAATGGACGTACACGTTGAGGGATCTGCTTCACTTACTACGTAAACTAAGTACGTATAACAACAAAATGGCGTTTATAATTGTGTTATAAGCGTATGCCTTTAAAAAGAGATAGAACTATAAATAGGTGAAACAGAAGATTTTCTTCGATCAATATTTTTTTTTTATAAATTTTCTGGCTGTACTGACTTATGTGATAAATGTACAAACAAATAGCATACAAGTTACTAAAGTCCCTCATGGGGCAGATACAAGTCTTTGTTCGTTTTTTTGATTGTTTTTTAGCACATAGATCATCAGAAACACCCCCCCCCCCCCACACCCCCAGAGAATGTATTTATGAACTCCCAGAACTTTCCAAGGCGGTATGAAGTATAGCTTAAAACACAATTATAAATACAATAATACGTCTAAAACATTTTTATTTACATTTGAGTTAATATTTTGTGCCTTTCAAATAACCGAAATTGAGAAAAACATATTAATATATACATATATAAATCTAAATCTATAAACGATAGCAATACAATCTGATTGAAGATAAGAATATAAATAATATTAGAGTTTATACCATTCTATAAATATACCTTCACTCCAAAGATATTCTAGTTTTTTCCACAAAGAGAATTTGAAAGACACTAAATAAGAGAAAATTATGCTATGAAAGACAATAGTGCCATAACAAAATTCAAATATTAACTTAATTTTTTTATGACGAAAACCCAAGTACACAACTAACAGTATATATATAAAACGCTTATATCGGTTTAAAAACGCGAGATTTATTAGTTAAACTCATTTGAAAATTATTTTAACTACGTCCCGAGGATTCGATGCTTTGAAGCAGCCACGTGGTTACGGAAGACTAGCTGGTCACGTACGTAGTAAACATCGAACCGTAGTTTAAATAATGTTCTAATTAGTTTAACTGATAAATATCGCGTTTTGAACCGGTAAAAGATTTTTATTTAAATGTGTACTACTCGCATAAACTACGGACAGTATACACTACGCCATTTTGAATTGTCTTTCATTGGACAATTTTCGACGTTGCTCTTGCTGCTAACAATATTATTAATAATATCAATATGAGACCTAAACTAACTTTTTCCTTAGCTTTTCTATACACAGAGAAATGTACATAGAAAAATCCCTAGCATTTTCCAAATTTTCCGTGCGTCGGTAAAGTAAAAGGCTTAAAATCATACAAAAGGCAGTTAGGTTGGACAGTCTTTGACACTTTGGTTTTGACAATTGCTACAGTATTATCTGTGGCTGACGCGAGTGATATACAACTAAGAGAAACTAATTTTACACAGTTACAGTTTAAAACGCGTCTTATATTTAACTATGACCCGACACTTTACAACGTCGGGCCACAGTTAAAAAGAAGTTTATTTATATAGTTCCCGTTTTAAACTGTTAAGTGATTAAGTTTAATTTATGAAAGTTTTTGCACCTATACAGTTTAATAACAAGAGCCGTGGTAACAACTGTACCACGACAGCGATAGAACCCACCAAGCTGTGTCGTTCCTACTTAACTATGAATAGATATTAACAATGGTGGGTTATGTGCTAACGTCCTATGACATTCTTATGAGTGCACGATGTAACGAGATTCTCAATGGTCAGAAATAATATTTAACGAGAAAAAAACTTAAGTTTACAATCACAATAATAATAATTGCAAAAGTAATAAAAAAATAACACCATGAAAAAAATCTTACCTATTTTTCATTTTCTCATCAAATTATTATTTTTTTTAAATTTTGAAGACAGAGATAGCATCTATATTTTTTAAATTGCCAAATGACTCTCAATACCTTACTAAAACGTACTAATTCTCTAAACCTATTAACACCAATGTAATTTGAAGCAACCGTTTCCTTTCGAACTAGTCCGTTTTACAACCAATGTATCTAACACTAACCAAATTCGTACCCATTCACCAAAACAAGTTAATAGAGCGCTGTCTCTTTCCCACACGTCCCTACAAGAACAAGGACAGAGAACGATCAGTGGGCGTCAACTTCTCTTTCCATATTAACTCGTTCTGGTGATAGACTACAGGATTGTTATATTCTTTGGTATATTCCAGTCATTCTTTCTTATTTTTCAGTATTAAGAAGAATATTATAACAGCTTCAGAGTATTGTAGGGAAGAGTACTCTTTAATTTGATGACGTTTCCTTCCTTCCGGTGAACGAGACGATAGACCTTATGCCTTTTACTGATGTCTGTAAAAAAAATCGTTATTAATACAGCAAATAGTAATCTAATAATAAAACGTATGAAATTATAGGAAATCTATAACTAGACCTTACACCCAAAATAGCTAAAATATTGTTTTCACATATTTAGTTTCAGCCATGTTATCGTACTATAAGGGTTAGATTAAAAAGTAGCTCAGACTGTTCAGGTGTTAATTTAGATTATTAAAAGATATTGTATTATACGGTGAAATAAATGATCTTCACTACTCTTCTCGATATGGTAAATTTAAATGAAATAGAAAAATTCACCTTTTTCTTGGAACCATTCAAGATGTCCTTGTACATCTCCGAGCGTAAGTACCGCGAGTAACTGTCAGATTTCATTAGGTGATACACGTGGGCCTGAAAATAACATATATATGACGGAGATGCAAATGGATGAGCGTCCTCGTGGACGTATAGTCAGTGCGTACGCCCGGCGCAGGCGACATTTGAACGCAATCACCCCGACTCTTTGACACATTATAGTGACTTCACTTGACAGATTGTCAACTTTGACAGTTGGCAATCAGTCAAGTGTTTGACAGTTAAAAAATAAAATTCTCCCACATATATGAATGAAATAATCTTTCCTGGGAATTTGAACCTTGAGACTAAGGCATGAACAGCGTATAAATAACGGATTTCGTACGAGAAAATTTTTTTTCAGTATGAATCTCCACTTAGGGTAAGCAGACTTTACTTTGAAGGAAATATGTTATTCTGATATTCATACCTGCGCCTGATCGAAGCAGTAACGATCCGGTTTCCCAGACTCGACTCTGACTCGAGTTAGTTCCCTGAAAGAAGAAAACAATATAACGTAAGACTGAAGCCAAAATAGGCCGAAAGCACATCTTGATCATATGTTATATGGCTGGGGTATTTTATCTAGCATCAATTAAACCCCGTGTTGTCTATCGTTCACTATATTAATAAAACCACACCCAAAAGAAAAAGTTTGCATTTTTACTAATACCATAAAACCAATCATTATAAAAGTGGGACCAGCCTCGTTGGCTTTGCTCCTTGGTTCTAATTTTGAATCGGGTGAAATTTTGCTTCGATATCTAGAACTTTTCGGTATTGGAAGAAGAAGATAAAGTTATCCAGAGTTTGGAAGGTGTGTCCTCATTCACATATCTCGAAGTGAGCTTTAATTTATAGCTGGTACTCATGACGTCCCACCAACACAAATTGAAGTAACGGGTCTAAGATAACCTTCTCTTTGAGAGGAGACCGTTGTCCAGCAGTGGGATACAAATAAATTGAAATTAGAAAAGGACACAGAAGTGTGTCCGTCGTTACCTGCTCGCGGCGTCGATATTGACCGGCGACGGCGCGTTCGAGTCCAAGAACTCCTTCCATATGTCTTTTGCGCACGACGCGACACGACATATGGGTAACGCCTTCAAATCCTGCACCGCCAACCAGAATCTGTGGATTTCACAATGGTAGCAATGTACGGCTAATAGTACAAGGGTCGTGGGTTCAAAACCCATCCGCTTCAACATTTTTCTAATTAATTTATAATTTTTCTGAAACAGTCCAACGTGGGTTATGTTTCGGTTTCAGTCTGTAAATTTCCGAATATGCAAATCGAGGCTAGATTAACAGCACATCTTGTTTATTTGTATATCCTTCCGCTATCATTAAAAAAAAACTCTTATTCGAATCCTAGTTGTATGTGTGCTACTCAGCTGGCGATATCTTAAAAAAAAAAAAATTATAAAAAATATATGAAAAATAGCAAAGTTTATACGAACTTAAGATTCTCCCCACTGAATTCCTTGCTGAGGAACTTGGCGAAGTGTTCCCTTCCGGGGGGGTCGCGCAGCAATTCGCGGAGACTGAACGACCAGCGACGCACGCGCCGCAACGGAAGCGGTTCTTTGCTGTAACAGAAACTCTTGAGTTCGTATGGTACCAATTATTTACAAAGCCAAAGGAGCACCTTGATAAATTTCTGAAATGAGACTAAATCCCTACGAATGTAATGAAGAGATTAAAATTTTGTACTAAAATTAAATATTTACATAATTATATACATTTTAAGAAAATCCAATGTTTTATCCGCCATATAGTCTCAAGTGACCACGGCTTCTGCACAACACCGGTGACGTCTTCAATTCATCAATCATTTTAAAGCATTATTTCACTTCATCTCCACAACTACTACCAACTACTTTAAGAGATTGTAAAAGAAGAACACTGACCACTGTTTCTCCTGGTCCCACAACTCCGTCGTATCGCTTATCCAGGGGTTCGGCCATTCGGGTGGTGTGAGGAAGGCATCGTACTCGCCGTACTGCTCGCAGTAAGATATGAACCTGAAAATGTCACATCTATCAAACTCTTGACTTTTGAAACGCAGTCGAGTGCAGCGTGATGTTATAGCCTAAATCTATTTTTTTTATTTATGACCCCCGTGACTACGACTGCTTCGAATTGTTACTGGTGAACTTAACGATTCTAAGTAATAAAGATATAGTATTATATATACAGTATACACTTACATCTCAGCCACCTTGCTGACTCGTACATTCCTTCTTTCCAGTCTCGCCTTCAGCACAGCCACTTGCCTTTTCGCCGCTTCGATCTGCGATTCTATACTCGGCTTATCGTCCTCCAGTGTTGCCAGTTCGGTGCGGGAGCATTCGCCTGAAATTTGGGAAAATACTGCTCACATTTGTTGTTATGATGATGTTAGACAATAATTATTATAAATTGTATTATTTAAGAATTGTTAACATATTTTAAATTTATGAGTATCTTGTTTTATATATTTATACTAATATTATAACGCGTTTGTTTTTTTGAACGCGCTAATCTCAGGTACTACTGGTAGGAATTGAAAAATTATTTCTGTGTAGTTTGGACGGCTGAAGGCGTATATATTATGAGGCAGCAAAAAATAAAAAATAAATGTAGGAAAATTATTCATCTTTGAGCTACCATTGCGTGCGCTGCGAAAACGGTTCAAGAAACTATAAAATGTATTTGAACACACAGAATATAAATTAAATCTAAAATTTATTTAGATTATGGAAAATTTTGAGAGATCTTTGTTAGTTTTCGAACAAATAAAATCTTCATTCACAAATAATAAAAAAAATGGTATAAATGCCAAAACAATTCCTCACCATTTTCCTTTACAATCTCCGAATTCTTTTGAATCTCTTCTTCGCTCTCTTGCGCATTTGTTATCGTCACTATTGGATTGTTCTGAAAAAAAAAAGTTGTAACACTAAAATATTCTGCTAGGGTTCGAAGAATAAATCAATAAATTGCGTCGGTCGGGAAGGGCATATTATATTCAATTACTAGTCGGTACGTAAAATTATTTTTAACGGACACAGACTTATATTCGCCGTATGCCCCACAGGGGGAAACAGGATTTTACTTAATTAACTGTGAAGTTATACTGTCTTTCATAGCTTATTTAGTAATTTAAAAACAGACCCGTATCATCGATAATTGGAATAAGACTCTTTAAGAATTTAAAACGCGAAATATAAACTAAAATGTTTCGTACGAAGTTTCAAGTCCTTTTCCGGTTTGTCTGTTGTGATCACTAATACCACGTTTTAAACTGTTAAAGGTTGTTTAATTTAAAATACTACTCGCGTAAAATAAGACATACCAAAGTGGTGTACCCATCTGAGTATGGTCCATAGTATTATGGATGATCAAAGGGACTTACTTTAAGATTGTGTTGCATTATCAACTCCTGGCACTGCTGCAGCCGCTTCTGCTTCAAGGCATTAATCCTGGACAACTTCTTCGGGTCGAGCTCTGTAGTATTCACACAGCCCGGCTATAAATATAAATAATATATATATGAAAAAGGACTACCCATTCTCATTGACGGTTGACAAACTGTCATTGAGAGATGACTGAATGTCATTGACAACTTGTTATTTTGAAATAACGTCGGTCTCTCATTAAAATATATTTTCAGAAACACGTTGGACTTCATCGAACCACCGTCGACAGATGGAAAAGCCGTGAAGTTCAGTTACGTTTCGCAGTCAGTCTATGAATTTCGAAATATACGATGCCAAAGTCTTGTCGAAATAATATATGGCAGAGGTTGTTCTCGTTCCTTCCAGTAAACTACATACTTGTCTGTCCTCCTCTATCGAAATAACCTGGGTTTAGTGTGGATAAATCTTACCATAGGTCTATGCAGGTCCCAGAATGCCCGCTCCTGGCTGTCCAGCACTTTCCTTTCAAGTTTATCCCTCTTCTTGTCAACCTGGACAAACACGTCCTTTTATTAGCATTTACTGCTTAAAAACTACGAATTTAAAAATGTTTAAATTACTATACATCATAAGATGTACTTTAGGCCGGGTGATCAGTCCACGCCATTAAGTGGTCACTTTACCCATTTCCCCTCTACGGAGGTCAGTGGATTATCCGACTATCACTGTGTCCCTTCAGACCTTCCGGTTTCTTTGTAGAATCCTAACACCTTACCCACCTTACTCTGTGCTTCAGCCTGCATGAAGATGAACTCCCACTTCCTGCTGAACATCTTCTGGAGCCGCGCCAAGGACTCCGCTTCGTAGTCTGCCAATTCCAGGCGTGCTTTGTTCTGCATAGTGCGCTTACAGAGGTATACGGCTGGAACGGTAGAGCAATGCACGCTGTTTCATTTTGGGGCAGATTTAAGATATTTTCATGAACTTAAAGTCTCTCATTAACAAAGGATGTAAGTGTCGTAAAATATATTGTAATTCTGCCACACAGTAAATTACATTTCTGACAAATTATTTATCATGTTGTGGTGTCAGAATTACAATCTGTGCCAATAGCCAGACCTTATATTTCAAATCAGTTTAGTCATTTTAGAGTAAATCTGTAACGAATTTTGGAAAGCCTATCTCACCATAATCAGTATTTTCCGGTTCCCATTGGTTTGATGGCCAAAAATATGGAGTTTGAAATCTGTAAAAGAAAGTATAGTTAGTAAACTAAAACTTTTAATATGCAAACTTAAATGCCAGCTTAGCTTCAAGCCTCACCGATAATATGTGTTATCATTCTTAACAGTCAAGCAGTGGTCGTCTATTGGAAAGAGATAGCCATGTGCAGCCAGTAGATGAGACAGATGCAATGCTTCCCAGCTGTCTTCCAAGTTCAGATGTCGGCCCAGCCAAGCTACCAGCTCTGATCCAGTGAAGACCTTTAAATTAAAGAGTAAGCATATAATAAGTAAGTGTATGTAGTAAAAGTGTAGAAAGTAGTAAGAAGTTATGTTTAGTTAAACATTGTGCCTAGCATTATGTCAAGCAAAAGGTACTTGGTTTGAATTTTGGAGAAACTGTAATGTTATATAATAATATTAGGCTAAAATTTCCAGCATATTTTGCATAAATATGTGATTTTAAAAGACGGAAAATTTATGAATTAGCCAGGCTTGGAACCAATGCCTACACAATCCAACACTCACCGAAGGTATTTTGCTCATAAAACTTTTGACAGTCCTGACTGGAACACCAGTATTCTCGTCTTGCATTTTCTCAATGATTGCTTCCATCTGCAAGAATTACGTGTGTGTGTATCTTTTATTTGGTGGTCTCACTGAATGATTAATGAGTTACCTAAAATTGTGTTGAGCACACAAGGTCCTGGGTTTGAAACTTGAGGAAATATTTTTTTTCATTTGGCTCTTATATAATTATTTATAAGTATCACAAGCATTCATTGTTCTTCTTGCAGCTTAACCAACTATTTTATAATGTTTTTTTAGATATGCCCCCAGCTAGAGTGTATATTTTTGTGTCACAAAATGCATATATATAATATTACGCGTAGATTGTTTATTTTTCCAATACTTTTCCTGACTATTTTCCCAAATGCCATGGTCCATGGGCTATGTGTTGTAGGGACAGTTAAAGGTTATATAACCTACCATGAACTCACCTTTTTATAAGCAAGATAGTTGGGCGACTCCTCCGGTGATGGTATTGTTGCCATCAAAGCCTGCACGCTTGGAGGCAAATTAGCTATGAGATTCTCCCTCTCTTTTCTTTCTTTCTTTTCATTCTCTTTCTCTTCTTTGCTTGACTTAGTTACATCTCTGTGAGATAAACAGTATGTAAATTCACAAGTAGCATTAATAGTGAAGTCTTTTACACTAATCTGTTATCAGTGTAAAAGACTTTTGTGTTATTAGTGCAGTAGGGGACTACACTCTGCTCACTTACATTTGTTTCGTTAAAGAATTATATAAATGTAAATTTTGTGTGTTTAACCTGAATGCCCAACTGTCAACCAGTGCTAAGTTTTATAAATGCTAGTGTATGCTTATTTTGTAGAGCTTACATAAGCAAAGTTCGTGCAAGCTCTTGAGTTTTGAGAAATGAGTGGTGGTTAAGGAGTAAGAACTCCTAAGGAAATAGGAGTTCCTTAACATTTATGATGACTTAGATATCACGGGGTACGTACCTTGAAGACCCCTGCTGGCAGGCCTTTGGAGCAGCCTTCTCATTTGAATTCATAGTAACCATTTTTTCAATTTTGCACCCGTCAAAAATATTGGAAAATCTATTCTTCCATATTAATGTCGCACAAAACGTTTATTCATCCATTTTATTCACGTTTTATCCACTCACAGACGCAACAGTGATACAACAGCATCACAATTAAACCACTCATAACTTTTTAATTAAAAAAACAAACGAATCAACAAACTAATCTTTCGCTCGGCTTAATATTAAGGGCGCGAGATAAAAATAAACAGACATCACTTGAATTGAAAAACACTTACGGTGTCGCGTTTTAATAAACAGACATCTTTTATTTAATGAAACGGAAACTAAATTAATAAATACGCGAAATTTCAACCATTTTCAGCGGATACGAAGATCTGTCAAAATTACAAGTAGCCATTAATCAAATGCAGTTGAACGAAACTGTGTATCGTGTGAGAGAGATAGATAGATATTATGCTAGTGCGAAAGAGAGAGGTAAGAGGAATATTGAATATGCGATAAAATAAAAATGTACCAGTTTATGAATGATTTTAAGCCGCGTAGTGTATCTAAAATAAGTCGTATTATATAAGGTTTGATAAGCGCATGTGAGGTAAATGAAGTATCGACAAGTTGTAACACCTAACATCTGTCTATATTTAGATAAACGGTTTTGCTTTTTTATATTTTTCCTGTTCTCTTTCTTTATAGGAGTTTGAGAAGAATAAGCAATTAAGAGTTTAAAACTATTGTTAAATAATGTTTTTAATAAGTTGCAATATGAAAAATACAGATAGCACCACTTGTACTTTACAAAACGTGATTTTAAATTAATATGATAAAATACATAATTATGTGATTATTTATTGTAATATATATAGAAAATTTCATTTTAATATGTCTCTCTCTAGTCACCGATTATGGTAACTACTGGAAATTCAATAGAGTGCCAGTGTACGTTATCAACAGGAGTTTTGCTTAGACACTTTTATAATATCCCTTGTAGTTAATAAAGGCAATTTTCACAATATGTTTAAGGCAACGAACGAAATTTATTTCAAAACCAATCTATACTTAGCCTAGCAAAATTCATAAATATTGGCCAAGCTGTTCTATAGGTATTCGGAAAACAAATACCTTCATTTTTATTTAGATAAAGATCTTTTTTAATCAAGCAATTTTACAACATGTGAATTTTATCTAATAACATGTAAGGTAGGTATTATGTACTTTTTATTTACATAATCGTAATTTATCACGTAACAAGTTTAAGTAGTTCCGCATACTCTATCCGCCGCGTATACACACACACATTTAATTGCATTTTTCTAGTCACCCCATCTATATCATATAAGTAATTTGTTCGTGAAAGTTCCATCAAGATCGGTCTAGCAGTTTACGATTTTAGTCACATAAATACAGTCTTTAAAAATACACAGACGGGACTGGAACTTTTTAGAGACTTAGAGTGTGTTGTGTATGTTTAAGGGTTTTAATTACAATCTGTATGAAAGCAATTTGAGAGAAAATACTGAGATTTTCTGTCTAATGGTAGGAATACTCAACGGGTTGCAGGTTCTATTCCCACTGGGTCCAATCTGTTGACTTCGCCTTGAAAACCCGAATATTACATGGGTAGGATTCGAAATTTCTTCTGCGTCACGATTGTTTCCGAAGTCCTTTTTTCAAAGTCCAAAGCTGAATATTGTAGACAATGAATCTTATAAAGATGATATGAAGCTGCTAGACTCTAGAGTCAGAACGAACTAATAACAAAAAAATATGATTTTTATTAAGAGGGAAATTTTTGGAAACTAAACTTAGGCAAAAATTAATTTGTGTAAAAATTATAATAACACCTTTCTGTCACTGTGCTCTTGTAGATTAACATTTTTAGGCAAATAAAATATAAATAGCTGAAGTCATAAAATAGCAGTTAGGCTACTCTGCCTCTAGCGGCCTTATATGGCTGGGATATTTCGCCCTCCGTCAAGTAGACTATGTTTGTCTATCTTTCTGTCATCGAAAAATGGAGGTTTCCCCGGCTCATGGTTTTACGCCACGAACCTCGTCTTTTTTCAGTCTTATAAATATAACAAAAACCTCCTAAGAATATACCTATCATTTATGATCTGTGGCGGGTGCATTGACAAGGAAAGGAGTTGCGCAGTGGACGACCTCGCTTTTTGAAAGTAAATAACCTTTGCGCACGCGGAATTGAATGAACATTCTATTTTGTTAGTTCTTTGTTGTTATAACAAAAACCACCACCACCACCAGGGGTGATCTGCGCTGCTTTTTTAAGATAGAGTAAGACGGACACAGCTATATAACAACTAAACAAGAACCGTTGTCGATCTAATTTGGCTTTGAATATTCGAAGATCAACAAACTGACACGGAAATGCGACTAAACTTAATGCTTTTTGTCAAAATTTGACAAAAAACAAATGCCAAAAGCGCCCTGCGTTAGCATAAGTTGCAACATAGTTATGCTTTACTGATTTTCAGCAATACCCTGCTGTTAGACAGCACATATACTAACATTTGATATTTTATAATGGTGATTGAAGTAAGAAATCATTAGCAAGTGACTTTTTTTAGTTTTGAAGTTTTCGTGACTATTGTAGACAAATAATATATTCAAAGCAGGAATGGCGGTATAACATTTATATGGGTAAATGAAATTCCATTTACTACGCAATTTCACAATGCTCTCTGGAGGTTAGGCTGTATTTTGATTTTAATAAACCTTATTTTGAGTGAGATACTTCAAGTTGCTTTTTCAAACCTTCAATTACGTTTCCTAACCTTCGTCAACAACCCGTCAACAACCGTTAGTATCTTATCAGAACAATTTGTTTGTAATGCGGACAAAGAAATCAATTATTGATTTTGCGAGAATTGATAAATTTAATCTTTTTAACAATCAAAGACACTTGTGACTTATCGTTAATAATTTTGCGGAATACTTGATCTAGATTTTAGGATTGTTTTTACAAGGCTGAAGGTTTGAAAAATGTATTATTTTTTACATGTTATTGTGCCTGAAGGTTTACTATAGTGATAATTCAAAAAACGAAAATAAATTGAAAAAATTTTCGACTCGGGCACTCGGGGACTTGAACTTCAGCGTTCCGTGCTGTTGCTCTACCACGGACTCGGTACCTCAATTGGTAGGCAAAACATGCTGACGATATATAAGGCTGAAGGTGTTTGTACAGAGATTCAATAAAATGCCCTGGGCTAGGTATTGAACCCGCTACAAGCGCACTGAACCTTTTTGGTTGAACGGATTAAATAGTTGAAGGAACTGAATGTGATATAATATTTCAATAAAACACTTTCACGGTTTAAAACGCGATGGGTATATATTAGTTAAACTTATGTATAAAATTATTCTAACTACGGCTCGATATTTCGGATGCTTTGCAGCAGCCGTGGTCACGGGGAAACGTCGGGCCGTAGTTAAAATAAATTTCTAATATGCTTAACTAATATCCCTATATCGCGTTTTAAACCGTTAGTGTTTTATTTAAATGTATACCACTCGCGTAAAATACAGACAGTATTTAATCATAGAATTGTTGTTGCATTTTATTCTGTAGTTTTCGCAAGAAGACAAAAGACATTAGAATACAGATTACAACACGTAAAATATATAAGTACATAATATTACTTTTTTATTCGTAGCTACTTCGCTACGTGTCAGATGCCTTGCGATCCGATTTTAGTGTTCTTAAAAAGGTCAGCGACAACTTATAATTGATGACTTAAGAGTAGTTCGCTATAAACGGCTAAGAACTTTGATCAGGATATACCGTCTATCGTTCGGCTTATTACTTCAAATAAGTATTTTATTTCTTATAAAAAAAATTTTATTTCAGGTAACACCGCAGGACATGGTTATATTGCTTTATATTATTAAGGCTTTTTTTATCTATGGACGGAAATATATTTATTACGCCACAGATAAAGAACACGAAATTTGATTACATTTCTTATCAATGTCTAAAAGTCGGTCAGTCAAGGTCTTTGCCAACTATTCACAAACTAATCAACGTTATGTATGAATAAAGTACATATAAGCAACTATTGCCCACCTGTGTTTTATAAGCGGGTGTTATAATTGGTAAAAAGTTTTTCTATCTGTGGTTTACAAGGGAATTTTGGTTATTTATAAAGACTTTTGTTTAATTTTAATAAAATTACCGATGCTTACTTTTGGCTGAAGTCGCGAAAAAAGCCTTGAGTTCTCTAGAAATTCTTTTCCCGCCATTTTAAATGTCATCGAAGCGTCAATACATAAAAATGTCAAGGTCTTTGGGCAACCATATAAAGTTCATCGTATACATTATTATTATCGAAACATATATACCTACATAAGTTATTCACGAAAAAACAACTAGAAATATGAAACTAACAATAATAATATTAAATTGACTCACAATTTAAAAGGTTCGTGCCGTTACTTTTGTAAAGACTTTTGAGTTGAGTTTTGACAAATTAAAAATACGAATTTGACAAAATAAGATGGTTTATAACAATATATTTTTTCATATTTTTTTTGTTATTTATTGGGCCCAATAATATTAGTATTAAGTTGCCAGTCTCAACTTATATTGAAATATGCGCGGAATTTAGTTTGACTCACGCGCAACTATACGTATATAGAAACATTCTAACATACACTAAATGTCAACGTACTCTATTCCTTATGTAAGACGTGATAAAAATATTAAAACACAATAGAAGTGAAAAGATTGTTCTTTTGAACATGAAATTGTCAGTTTATAGATAAAAATATTTGCTACTTGATCCTTTATTGCACATAAAGAAATAAAGACTTACTTGCTATAACCGAGTGCAATGGGCAACTTTATCGCTATCAAGAAGACAGGATCTGTAATTATATAAAACTTCAATTAAAAACTTAAGTCGAAAAAAACTTGCGTCTTTGCTACCTTAAACAGAAAGGACTAAATACATTTAAAAATAAAAGATATATGAGAAATCGATAGACAAGAAATGTTTATAAGAAAGGCTTTTAAAAGATGGGATAATAGAAACGCTAATCTTGATTTATAATTAAAACTCAATAAATTGTATGTTCGATAATCTCAAACTACAGCTGAATTTCAAAAATTTACCATTAAAAAAGTAAATAGGCATACCTTTATTGCTAGAAAAAATAGGAATAGTCAAGTTTTAGGAAGTCGAGTACAGATCAAGCTGCCACTTGCAATATATGTACATTTTTGGCAGTTTGAATGATAGAACAAAAATATATTCAACAATATTATAAAACGTCATACACATCAAGAACGACTAATAACTTTTTAATAATAATTATACTATAATATATAATTCTTACATATTAAACATCTAAATGTTATATGGCTGGGTTATTTCGCCTTCCATCAGGAGGACCCCGTGCTGGTCCGTTGTCCCCCTCTATCATAAAGCAAAATACGAAATTCATGATATTTCAGTTATTCTCTTAGTACTTAAATTTTTGACCCTTGTACAAATAGAGTTTACGTTTCAACAAATTAGACTTTTTTATACAAGTTGTAGGATATAATTTTTAAAATCAATAATGGCGCCGTCGCACGCGCAGGTTTTAAAACAAGTTTTAACTCAAGGTCAGTATAGTTTTCACTTTTCAATCCTATTATAATTTGAAAGTGAATGGATATTTTGAAAGGTCAAATTATTATTGCGTGAACTTTGCCAGTGTTGGGTAATCTAGTGCTTTGTATAAATCATGCAAAGGAGTGTACCTCCTATCTTTAAAAAAAACATTTTCAAACGTAGTTACTTTTTTTAAAATATTTAATGGCCTGGTAGCGAGACCTTAAGCCAAAATATAAATTGTAATACACGACAGTCTAAACACGAAAAATTGTGAAATTGTAAAAGACCTTAGATAGAAACTGAACGCAAATAATTGTTGTTATTTTTATGAGACAAGATGACGAACAAAAATGGGGTTCTCTTGATGGAAGGGAAAATACCCCAGCTATATAAAAAAAAATTGAGTACAAACTTGTTGGACCCGGTGGGGACTTACCAAAGAACCCTCGCCAGTATTTAACTGTCTAATGAATGCGAGGTGGACTGCAACTAAGAATCTTAAAAATACCTACCCCCCTTAAATATTTATTAAAGTTTATATTTAATATTTGTTGTTAAAGCTGCAATAGCGAAGCAAGCAAGAATACACTCAAGCTGTCTTGGTTCTTGAAATACAACCAGACAGACAGCGAAATCATAGTAATGTCTGAGAGGCGGAACCCAAAAAATAGCTTAGCTAATTTGATTATGCTGATTATTGATCGTGTCAAGTCAAGCTAAATTTTCGTAAGTCGAGTATATAAAAACATTTTAATTGAATTGTTCCTATAGCGTTAACCAATAATAATTACACGATAATAATGCTTAAGGCTTGGAGGGACCGTACTTGGTAAATAAAACTTGGCGAGTAGAGTTGCGGCGAGTTTTTTGACAGTTCTACTCGTTCTATGTCCTTGATGTTTTAACTGCTGGCAATGTAGTCAAATGATAAGTGTTTTCTTTTGTACGTACTTCGGAAAGACAAGATTTTTTATTTAATCCATTTTCCTTAGTAGAACTTTTATAATAGTTGATGACTTTTCTTTTTTATTATTATTATTAAGAACGCTAAATTAGTGCACTATTATTCACAAGTTCAAGTTGTAAAAGCAAAATGTCTATAGTTTACGAGATTAATACACATTTAAATAAAATACATTTAACGGTTCAAAACGCGAAATATATTGACTCAATTTATAAGTTAACTTCCGATGCGACTCCAATCGGCGAATCCAATTGTTAAGCACAGATCGGTAAAACCGCGGGTCATAGCTAGTACATAATTTAGTAGTATATTTTCGTCCGATTCGCTTACAAAAGAGATTCTCGTCGTGGGTTGAAACCGGTTGTTGTAATATTACAACATTCTTGCGATATCAAATGAGTATGATAACATTAATTCATAGTTTGCACTAGTTTTTATTTAGCGGAGTTGGCGAGTGAAACTTTTACACATTTTATGACAGGCCTTCACCAGCCGTATATAACCAAGATGCGCCGTCGACCCATTTTCAGTTTGGGCATTTAGAAAAATACAGGAATGCAAAATGTTGGAATATATCACGCCAACAGCCCATTGTAATAGTTTATTTACCTTCAAAAAATTCTAGAAAACATTTTTAATAAACTACCAGAACGCTTTGCGGCTGGGCGCAAGAATTTCACCCTCCGATTTACGCCAATAATTGCAATATTGACTAATTCATTACTTAATAATGTTTCCCGCTTAAGTCACTATTATTTAAAATATAAAATGGTTGTACGAACGAATGTACTAAAAAGCCAAATAAGGAAATGTATCATTATTATTATAGGCAAAAACCGAACCTCAACTACACAGCTTTCTATCGGTGAATGAGCTTGGACGAAATATCGATGTTCCCATCACCCATATAATATCCAGATTTTCAGGACAAAGTCTGACGTTTGAAAAGTTCATACGATAACATTTTATTAAAAAAAAACTGTTTAGATTTAAAAAATTAAAACACGGGCTTTGTTTCACAACGTTGATTAGGTAGCTCAATTGGCACCGCGGAACGCTGTAAATGCCGGTTTGAGTCCTGCCCGAGATGTAAATTTTATTTAATCGAAAATTATAAAGTGATTTTTAGAAATAAGCTTAAAATTATTGTTTTTTTTTATTATTTATACCAGCAATAGCAGCTGTGGTTATTTTTATGATTCATTTAATTTTTATCTTGATACAAACATAGATATAGATAGATATTCCTTTTTGTATAATCAACTGCATAAAATAATCCGGTTTTATATTTCAATAAACTTAAATACCAAGGTCGTTCTGTTTCCGTAAAGAACTAGTTTAATACATTCTGAATGTTGTATATTAGTCTTTCTGAAGGTGTATTATGAATCTGGAGACTTTGGACAGGCTAAAATTAATATCTTATCATTATCATCTCCCCGTGACCACCGCTGCTGCAAAGCATCCCAAACATCAGGCCGTAGTTAAAAATAGTAGTTAAAGTGTTTTATTTAAATAATATATTATTTTTATTATAAGGAGTTTTCTACTGCATCTAGCTTGGAACCATGTTTTTTAATTTAGTAGTGGTAGTAATACCGAAATTCCGTCCGGGTCAAGAACTACCAGAATTTCCAAATATCTAAAGCGAGTTTAGATGTAATATTGCTAGGGCATTTTAACTCAAGTGAACCATAGGCTAGACAAGCCTTCTTCTTCTTCTCCTTCTCTATCATAAAAATAATTTTGCAAAACTGTACGCAATAGCAAGAAAACCAATTACTATTTTTGATATTGTTTAATTTTTAACTGAATAATACATAATCTCGTAACTAAATTAAGTACATGGAATTGTAATTACACGATAAAAGTAATATTTGAAGGTTTATATTGTAATTCATTAAAATTTACATAACAGTGTATCGTTGAAAGAGACATAGCAATAAAAGAACACATTAAGACATACTTCTGTGTTTCTCAAATTTTGCTGCAATGTTGATAATATCATTGTCATACAACAGACACACTTTTGCACCCTTCAAACTGATTACAATCTAGAGCCATAGTTTATAATCGTTTTTTTAACTAATGTGATTTGCGTACTTGTTGACACCACGTTTACCATTACTAAACATGTTTATACGTCGGTTCTTACATGTAAAGTTTCAAACCGTTTAACAGACATTTGTATTTCACTTCCCGGGGTTTTTAATCTGAGATCGCTATACAAAACTCGGTCTTAAATCTTATAATTTTTCTATAACAGACACTAGCGCTCTACATATGTATTATATATGTATATTATTATATAACTTACGCTATATACAATAAAATGATATACAGAGTGTTTCTAAAATAACGCCGCGCAAAGCACTATTCAATATCGATTTAAGGCGAAATTTTCAATACGTGTTGGGTCCTAAGTCTGTGTTTCACTATATCCCATTGTCAGAATGTTTTGTATTCTAGTAAATTAATTTGTAAACATAAGTTTTTTTTAAATGATTTTTTGAGTAATATAATTGAATAACGAATGTAAATTTACAATTAAAATATGTTTAGATCTATATTAATTTCATAAAGCGGAATATAGTGTGTATAAACGCGCTAATCGCAAAAACTACTGGGTCGAATTAAAAAAAGTTTTGGATAGAACATCGCGCTGCGAATAGCTAAGAAAAGGTAAAAATTCTGTAATTAAACGGGAAGAATTACTAATCTTTGAGGTCTATCGTTGCGTGCGCTGCGAAAACGGCTCAAGTTACCAAAAAATGAGTATGAAAGAATGATTCCTCTTTTAATGTAAAAAACACAATCACAGCAATCTATCTTTTAAGATTAACTCACAAGAGCCAATTTTATGGTAATCGTATTAGGTCGAAATTGATTCTTATTACTAAATATTTTTTACAGTTGTTTCCACATGAGAATAATCTTCATGTAATTAAATGTGTTGAGTTGTATGTATGTATGTGGCATACAAGGTGGCTAGTTATATTCTGTTTCGTAATCTGACAAAGATGTTGAGAGTTTATATTGTTTTTTCAGTATACTAGTTGTTTGGTAGTGAACGAGCAGACTCGGGACCCTGTATATAAAAATAAAATAAAATTGTGAAACCGAAAACGCAACTGACTAGAAATTTCGAAACAAGTCATAAAATATGGAAACAATAACATTAACTAATATGCAATTAAATCTAATATTATTTACATATATTGCCACAATGATTTTGCACCAATTAAACCATTAATTACTAACGTTAGTTAATGGCAGTTTTTTTGTCATTAATTTTAAATCCCAACTAAATGCTTTGAAGGCAAGTAGAAATTCCATTTGATGTAGTAATGAAATTTTGTTAAGATTAACACTTTTTTGGGGCAAAATAGGATAATGTAATGCAATATTCACTTTTAAAATACTGGTATGAATTGAAATGTTATTTAAAACTCCATTAAATGAAAATTCTATCCAACATGCAGCTGTGGTATACTGAATTATTGCATTTCTAAGATTATAATTACTTTTAATTTAAGTAGTTAGTGCTTAGCACTGCTAGTAGACTTATCGTCTGGACAGTTTGTTGGATTTTTACCGCAAATGTTTAATCAATAATCAATAATTTTTAACTATTGCCACAATAACAAAAAATCTACTCGCATTATATAAAACCAGTATCACTTTATGGTACAAGCTATCAGCTGCATGGAACTCCCAGGGTTGATTCTGAAGTGACAAGAATTCAGCTAGGCCTAAATATTATGTCATTTAATTGAAAATTGCCCCATGATAATTTTCACTAGTGATTACCATTTTTATATCCATTCTGGTACCCATTTGTTTCATGGATAGCATGCAAGTGGAAAGGAGATATGGCAAACACTTCGTTTTCCACAAGCTCTTTGAGGTTTTCACCACCATAGGATAGTAGAGGTGAGATTTCCACATCTACATCATCAGAGATCTCACCACCAGCCTGTCTTATGTACTTCCTATGAAGCCTTAGTAAATCTTCTCGAGCTGTTGACGGGCAGTCCTTCTTAGCAGCATCAGCATTCTTTAAAGCGGAGAACTCAACATCCCTAGCAACTTCCAGGCATATAAAATTCTCAGCAAACTCAAAGACATCAAATATAAATTTCTCCATTTTTATTCCGTTTGGTTCTGATGGCTTTACCTTGACTCCATCCTCGTTTATGTATGGAATTTTCTTCTTAGCAACATGCAATTTGAGTTTTCTCTCAAAATCTGCAATCTTGTGTAGGAAATCTGCTGAGAAATAATGATTACAGATATTACCTGCTGAGAATGTTAATCTTCCATCTGGGTTTCGTCTCACTGCTGCCTCATCTGTCAATTCGGAGTACTCCACTACCTTGTAGTGACCATTTACCCTGCACACCACACCCACAGCCTCACTTGGAGAAGACTTTTGCACAACTTTAGCTGCACAGTCCGCATTCTTACTCTTACAGTAGCCAATAAAGACTGGATCTGCTACCTTGGTCAGGATATTATCTACAGAGTGACCGTGTAAGTGTTGGATACCACGTTTTTTTATGTCATCAAGGATTCCTTGAGTTTTCAATGCTCTATACAAACCACCATTGCCATCTGGTGCAGAAGCAATATGGAATTTCTCATCTAAAATTATTTTGCCCTCAAAATCAAAGCAGGGTAATGTACCCTGTTCGAAATACACTATATTCCCTTCATTTAAACCAAAATAGCCATGGTCCTTAAAGTATTTGGCTGTTGGGGATTTAGTGTGTTCTGATGTCATTATATACCAGGTAATGTTGCCTGCTTTACCAGTTTTTTCTTCAGCCAGGGTTTGCAGTCGCAAGATACGTTCCGCTTGGATTTGAAAGAGTGTTTTGTGAGACGGTAAGCCGACATCGTACATTCCTTTGGGATGACCAAAGCCTAATCTAGTCGCTTGCCCTCCAGCTAGTAACAAAACACCAACATTACCTTTAGATATTTCTTCCAGGCCGATGCTTTCGTATTCCTTTATTTTATCATCCGTTAAATCTGGTACAGCTTCGTAGTGAGTCTGTGGAATTGGTTTCAGGTCTTCGTCAAGTTTCTCCGATATTAGTTTTGAAGTGTCGTTCGCGCGCTGGAAAGTTTCGTTCATTTCAGCTAGATCCAGCTTTCTGATCTCTCCCGCCAATTTCGCCCGTTCATTATCCCCCAGCTCCTGCCAATATTTAATTAGCTGCTCTTGACCATGCGAGCGCACGTAATTCTTAAGTTCCTCGAACATTGTATTGGCGCCGAGCGTCAGCTACCGAGACCGAACGACGCGATTAGAAAGTCCGCACTGATTGTGTTCCACATCACCGTAGAACATTTTCACGTTAATATTCCCCACCACATAACACGTCGGCCGACTTATGACATTTCGCGACATTTTTGTTTATTTACATTCTTGTATAACACATCGTAATGGCGGCTTAATATAGTAGAGGTACACTGCCGTTTTACTGGTAAAATTTTAACTATACATCTATAAGAAAAAAGCAATGGAGATGTGTTTTATTGATAAATATTAACAATGTACATGTCATTTATAATATGTCAATGTCATTGCATAATATGTTGCGTTCAGAAATGAAAACACTGTCAGTTAACTAGACTATTAGCCAAAATTTTTTAACCATTAGATGTAATTTATAAATAATAGATACTCATTTAATTTATAATATAATTACTAAATTTTAATTCTTTTAATAATTATAGTTACCTATGACCTCAATAGAAGCACATATTTTTTATAAGCCGTTAAGCACCGAGTATCGTGCGAGTTCCATAACAAAAGAACAAATAAAAATAGCATTCGAATATTAGGCATTTTTAAGTATAATCACTTATTTTATCAATTAATTTTTTATAATATGCAAAGGCTAAAATATATATTTTTTTTCTAATTTTCTCCACTGTACAGCTATATTATATATATACTATTAATTAATATGATATTATCCCCTAACAAAACAATAATCTGTAGAATACAGAACGTGCGACGTGCGCCAGGCGCCATGTGCATTGTTGTCAAAATAAATGTCTATTTCAAATATTATAACAACTCCGCTGTTAGCGGTAATTGACTTTATCTTAAAAACTATTTCTAGTACGCTCTACATACCTTATTTATTGTTAAAAATTCTTTATGAGACATATATCAGCGCAAACATGGTTGAAAACACGAAAAAACGAAAGCGAAATCCAGTAGAACAACCTAACCAAACAATAGTTAAACGAGGTGTTATCGATGCGAATTGGCAAAAATTACTAAAGTTAACATCTGCTATGGAAAAGGTTAGTGAGAAACCTAAAGTCGACACCAAAAAGGAAACGTTCACCGGCACATTTAGACGAGACAGGAAGAAGAAAAATACCGAACAAAGTCGCGTGGAAGACATAGGCAAATTAGATTTAAATTGTACTACAATAACAGAAAACACTTCCAAAGACCTTCAAAACGACAAAAATAATAAATTAACTAAGTTCATAGCTATGGACTGCGAAATGGTGGGTATTGGTTATAATGGCGATGACCATATGATTGCTCGTGTCTCGCTAGTTAACAAATTCGGTGACTGCATTTATGACAAATTCGTGAAAGCACGAGAAGAGGTCGTAGATTATAGAACTAGTGTTAGTGGTGTTAGAAAGGAGGATTTACTCAACGGTGAAGACTTCACGACTGTGCAGAAGGAAGTGTCTGAGATTCTGAAGGGACGGATATTAGTGGGGCACTCTTTGAAAACGGATTTGAGTGTTCTGTTCTTGTCACATGCTAAGAAGAATATAAGAGACACATCGAAGTACAAACCCTTTAGAAAGGTATTTGTTTAAAGATGATCCTTAATTTTTTCTGGTCTGGCAATAAAGTTAAAGTAACGCAATTAATGTATTCTATCACCTTACAGATAACAAAAGGGAGTACACCATCACTGAAACGTCTCGCAAAAGAAATCCTAGGAATTGACATACAGCATGGAGAACACAGTTCTGTTGAGGATGCGAGAGCAACAATGCAGCTGTACTGTACTGTGGCTAAGCAGTGGGAGAAGATGTTAAGCGAGAAGAAGGGGTATAGCAGGAAGTTTGTTGAGACGTGATATAGGATAATTTTATTAGGTATATTTAATAAAAATTTAAAATGTTAGTGTCTGTCTGTAAGGAATCAAACTATATACTGTCTGTAGTTTACCCGAGTAGTACACATTTAAATATAATACTAATGTTTTAAAAAGGATATATTTTGTTAAACTTATTTTAACTATAGCCTGACCTTTCAGATACTTTGCACCAACTGTGGTCGAAAGGATATGTGGGCTCTAGTTAAAATAAATTTCAAAGAAGTTTAAGTAATGTATGTCGCGATTTAAATCATTTAAGTGTTTCATTTAAAAGCTTTCCAACAGAAATGCTTATGTAAGACCTGTTGATTCAGATTTCACCTTAAGAGGCAATTTAAGTAATGTAACATATACAAGTTTGTAAAAATTTTGTCTCTTGTTTTCTTTTTAAAAATAAATTTTTTTTTTCCCCAAACAATTAACAAATAATTAATATTTGATAAGACTTATACATGTCTCTGTGTGTAATTTCATTTTTAGACTTTACAAGAGCTTCTGCCTAAATGTGAGTTAAAGCAACGAATGTATAATAATATTTAAAACAATAATCATATTATTAAATTCTTTATTTATCCCAAATTATTGTTAATTATAGTTTACATGTTAGGTTTAATATTTCATGAGACAAGCAGGAGTTCTGAACTATATTTCAAGTGCGTTTGAGACGTTTGTTAAATTAGACGCATCACAAGTTTGTGATTTTAATGATGCTTTCAAAGGAGGTCAAACGATGTCTCCCCCCTTTAATTTTAGGATATTTTCTTATTTGGAGCTTAATGTTAATGTCATGCAAAAACAATTCTGTAAATTTCCATATCTATGTCTCATAATGCATAGGTACTGACTAAGAAACCACTAACATTAGAATGTAAAATGTAAAACTAACACTCCATCAAAGCAGACACAGCAGTGTGTCTAGTTTCTCTCTATGGTGCCTATAACACGAAACAGGTTGTATTGTTAAACTTAACTAGTAAAATATAAGACGAGTTTAATTTTTCTAAAGTTGTTTTATTTTAACTTGGTTGATATGTAACAGTGATATAAATATGTTTTTATGGATAGTGATGTGACGGTAAATTGTGTAAGGCTTTTGGCCATCGTTCAGCATATCATTGTTTTTCGCCCAATGTTCCCAGTGTGGGAGGCCAGTAACCCAATATGCGACTTTTTTCCAGTTGCTTTTAAAAGGTGATAAATAATTTCTTCATATTATATACATTATTTGAAAAGATTTAGTCACACTATTGTAAATCATATAATAAGTAAGAAAAGTAAATATGAGATTCAAAATTTCTCTATCTCATAGTGACAAATTTTTCACAAATAACAAAAAGTCAAAGTCAATTTATTCATGTAGGTAACTATGTATACTTATGAACGTCACAAAATAAAGAGTAAATTTACATTTCTACCAGTTCTCAAATCAAGGGCATAGAACGAACGAGAAGAACTGGCAAGAAACTCGCCGTCACTCCTTTTATTGCCAAATTTCGTTTTACAGTCTTCACGTAGGTACTGTGCACTACACATATTTTTTCTTGTTACAGGGTGTTCCTTCAAACCTTAAGCATTTTTATCACTTAAATATTGACTAGCGTCATAATTACCCTTTCCAACCACGTTTTGTATTGCACATCACCGTGGACGGCATGAGCCACCGTCGTCGTAGTTTCATCGCATTATGGTTCTGTCTATGGGTCAACAAATGTTCAAAGCCAAAATAAGTCGGCTTTATAACGAGGATATTTCACGTTTCATCAAAACAACCCCATGCTGGTCTGTCGTCCTCTGACGTAAAAAATAACTTAAAAACCAAAGATAACAAATGCTTACGACATTAATTTGTTAATATATAATACGCACTAAACATAAATAAATATTAGCTTTGACGTAAATTTAAACAAAATACGTAAAATTTGTGCTAATTAAGTATGCAATAAGATCGGCGTCACACAACCGAGACTAAGAATCGAACCTGCGGTCAAACTCGAGAGGAACTAGAAATAATCACGAGCGGAATCGAATCAATGACCATGTTCCTTGCTTCAGCTTTAAGTGCTTCTACCAATGTTGAAGGATCCCGTTTCGATGTTAATCGATTTTTTATGATAGAGACAGATAAGCTCGTGGTTCACTCGATAGCGAATATCTCAGCCATATATTATTTAAACAAGATGCGCTGGCGAACTTTCGGCTTTGGATATTCGGAAATCAGAAACCGCACCGCGATTAAACATTTGACGGCTTTTTCAGTCGTTAGTAACCCGGACGGAATTTCGATATTCCTACCACTCATTTAACATCCAGGTTTCCAGACAAAGTCGAACCTGGCTGGTGTATTCCACCCTCCACGTACCCCACGTATGTATGCCCCCTGTCATACAACTCAGCCTTCGCGAAACAATGACGGGCCCAAATTAATTAGAATTATTAATTGCGTATAACTTGTGTGTTTGCGCAGCTGCCGAAGTGAATTTATAAAAGTGAGATCGTCGATTGTTTCCGTCAGTGGATAAAAGATTTTGTCTTGCCACGCGATGCAGGTTTCTTTGTGTCTCATAGCCGTGAGTAAAAGCTTATATTTAAAAGTGAGGGTGAACGGTTTAGGCCTCGACCGGTGATGAAAATCGATGATAGCCATATCTCGCTTAGTAGAAACGTATAGATCCTAATGTTTAAGCGGCTTGATGGTGTGATGGCAGCAATGGATGGCAATAATCAATCGAATATCTTAAGTCAAAATAGGTCGATAGCCTATCTTATACACCTATCATTAAGTGAACCTCGTGCTTGTCTTCCTCTATCATAAAAATGTGTGTTACTGTTTTACGTCAAAAATACTTTATCGTAGGTGGTTAAGATTGAATAGATGGTATAAACCATCTGATATCATTCAACTGTGCAGTAAAATGATATCAGATCAGAAGAGATCAAGTTGCTAAATTGTTTCGTGAAATCTGTGGTGTAAAAGACGCATAATATTAAAACGTTGAGTTTTGAACGTGATGACGTACGTTTACAAACAAAACCAACTAGTATTTATCATGTTTCGAACCGTTAATAGCGTTTTATTTGAATGGTTCCATTAAAAATAATTTACTTTACAGGTCCTTGTGGCGGTCCAAGCTTTACCGGAACGTAAGTAGTTTGAAAGTAATATTTTAGAATAACTGGCCTATGTCATCTCATCATGCTTAAATCTCAATAATTAAGGCAGCGATGGCGATGATTCTAAATAAAAATATCTTTTGTTTTTACATATTATGAAGCAAAATATTATGTTTATATTTCTTCTGACCTACCCACATAAATTGGCTACATAATAGTTAAGAATTTATAATTAAATCGAGATAATTTAATCCGATATCATCTTCAAACAAACACATTTTCAACTTTATATCGAGGTTACCTTACCTATATTAGTATATTTTTGCTCAATATCAGATAGAAAGTAAAATGAGTATTAAAAGTACTAATATATATTTAACGTAGATAAAACTTCTGTACCAAACGAGTATTTCTATCATATCTATATATAATAAAAATAACGATGACCGATCGTTTTTAAAAATGAGGGTAGGATGAAAAAATGTACCATTATAATGAATATAGAGATCGTTTGAGACTCTTTTCGCTACATTGATTAAAACAAAAAAAATATATTTTATTTCAAAATGACAAACAATCAACTAAACATCTAGAACTAGACAAAGTATCTAAAATTGTGTTTGCAAACTGTCCTAATCTACTTTAATAAAACACTTTAACGGTTTAAAACGCGATATATAAGTTAAACTTATTTGAAAATGGTTTTTAACTTCGGCCCGTCGCTCCCGACCCGTCATTCGGTTACCGTCGTTAATGCGGGTTCATCTTAAGAGATAGATTTATACTGTCGCGGACACATTTTTTGATAATTCAAAGAAGAATCATTTTCTCATTACACATTTTTGTGTCTCTTGAACCGTTTTTGCAGCATTTTACGCTATTTCTTTACTCCTATTAGCCACAGCGCAATTATAGGCTATAGCCTTCCTCGATAAATGTTCTAACCAACAAAAAAATATTTTTTTAATTCGAACCAGTAGTTCCCGAGTTTAGCGCGTTCAAACAAACAAACTCTTCAGCTTTATATAATTATTAGTGTAGATTAAACAAACTATTTTTACTATATTTATCACGTATTTTAAAGCTTAGTAACATAAAAGCTTATATATAATCGAATTTGTCTTGGTGTGTATCCGTAGTGTACGCGAGTAGAACACATTTAAATAAGTCTAACTAACATTACTTACACTTATTTGAAAACTATTTAAACTACGGCCCGACTTTTCAAATGCTTTGCAGCAGCCGAGGCCACAAGGAGACAAAGAAGTTTAACTAATATATACCGCGTTTTAAGCCGTTAAAGTGTTTTATTTAAATTGTTGTGTAAGTTGTAAATTATAAAATTTACGTTTTCAATATCGCTTAACCTCCATTTTGTTATAAATATATATATATATTGGAAACGCTCAAATATTTTTCAGTGTTCACAACCGACAGATGACGTTTAAAATATTTCACTTGTGCAAAGATTGTCCGAACATTCTGCACGAAATTAATTCAGGCTCCATTTTCCAAGGCGAATAATTAAATGAAACATTACAATAATAAGACGCGTACTCTAATAATAAGTTATTATTTGACAGATAGAAAACCTGGTTAAAAACGGCAAGAATTCAGCAGGGGAAGAAGTTTAATATTTTGGAATGGTTAAGGAATCATTTTGCAATATATCTTTGATTTTCAGTATAAAACTACTATCATTTATGTGGAAAAAAATCAATAAGATTTTTTTTTCTATCGTAGGCAAACACGATATTTTTTTATTGTCTACCCTCCCAATTTACGAATTCTCGATCAGGTATTGTGTCTTGACGCGAGTTTATTGCATTTAGGTTTTACGATATTGTGTATATCGTCGCTTAATAGTTTTTTAATTCAAATAGAAGATAGAAAACCTCCTCCCATTTTCTTTTGCCGTATCTAGTTAAAAATAATAAAAATCAAATAGCTTTGGTAGAGTTTGACAATCAACAAAGTAATCTATATTTATTTCTCATTCAATACCTACTCTACGATTGCCTGATTAAGAAAAGTAAAGGTGCACATAGAAATATTGTAAAAACCCATTTTATGGACGCATATATCAATATATAATATATATAAAAATGAGATAATAAATAAAAAATAAATAAATAAAATTTTCTTTCTTTCTTTAAATGTTGCCCACCTATATTATTATTGTTCCACAGAGTATCAAAACTACGAGGTCTCATCTCAAAACCAGCAGTCCTACCAACACCAAGAAGAGTTCGAGCAGAGCTCGAACAGTCATTCCGTGACACAAGACAACAACGGGTACCAAGTGGAACAGAGCAATGGGTATGTTATTTTAGTATTGATTTGTTATAGTATAGGGGGACAGCCTTGGAAGGGCTTTTGACTGGCTCGTAAGTCTAATGGTATAATGGTCTAATGGGTCGTTAGTTCGCTCCCCACCAGTCCGGTCTGTGGTTACCTTATTGATGACATGTTATGTGGCTGTGGTATTTCCCCTTAATTAAGCGAACCCTATTGTTGTCTGTCCTTCTCTATCATAAAATAATCTAAACAAAATGCGCTGTTGACTTATTTTGGATTGGATCTAGATGTGAAATCCACAGATTATAACCAAGACGTGTTTTTTTTAATTCGTAGGCTGTCATGAAATTTAATGTTACTTACTAAAAAATAGGCAAATTCGCGGGAGAGAGCTAGTCTATAATATTAGTAGTGATGTTCTTATTACTTATTAACAGGTACCAGGCGGAACAAAGCCAGCAGTACCAACAAGAAAATAGCCAGTACCATGCGGAATCTCACCAGCATGAGCAAAATAATGGAGGTAAACATTTTTGATTAATGTCAACTAATAAGTGGAGCCATCAAAATCTTATTTAAATTATATTATTTGAGACTCTTTTAGTGTTGGCGAAACCGTCAAATAACTTTTAACAGGCTAACGCTAACGCTTGTGTTGCTCCCTCGACAGCAGTTGTAACGTCAATATTTTCGCGTTTTAAACCGCTAAAACTGTTTTATTTAATGTGACTCGCGATAAGTACAGACGATACTTGTATATAGGTAATTGCAGACTAAGATATTTGATGAGACTTGATGTTTTATTCAGAAATAGTATAGAACCAGCTTGTATAATGATAAATTCCTTTTTAATCCAGGAATCCTTCAGAGCTCCCTCGAAACCCTGAATGAGGCCAAGAAAATTCATGATCATATCGACAAAGTGGCTATAGATGCGGCGCTTGGATCGCTTGCCGGTAAAAGTAAGTTTAGTTGAAAGAAAGAACACAAAAATGAATTAATTTATTTATTTCTAATTAGCTGTAACCCGCGACTTCGTCGGCGTGGAACAGTGACTTTGGGTGGAATTTTTAATTATTTAGGGTGTTTATTTATTTATTTTATATATCTTATAAGACACATGTTTAAAAAGAGTTACTTTCGCATTGATAACATTAGTAAGTTCTATAAAAATAAATTACGATACATCGACACAACTTTTCTCCCCTCATCCAGTATTATCAGTACCAGTATTATCTGAAAAAACAAGCATACGTACCAACTTGCATATATTTTGTAGAATTAGTTTTACTTAAATTAAAAATCGATATTGGTTTGAAAAAATTACGACTCGGGCAGGACCTCAAATTCTTGTAAGGTGTCGTATTTTTTTAACGTATAATCGATTTTTAATTTATATAGCGCCATCATGTGCAATAACGTATGATATATATTAAATTTTTCATTAGCTCTACTACTAATCGCTTCTTAAACATTCAAAATACATTATTTTCAGAGAGGAAGCTGGACCCATTCGTTGGAATATTTGGAGTACGCAGTAAGTTTCCTTTTACGTCAACTCAGTAAAGGTACATTGTTCGATGTCTGCATATGCAATGCAAATTTTATAATTTTCCATACCCATATTTCCTGCCTCAGTACGCTTTTAGAGGAATTAAAAGTTATTATTAACCATTGTGAATAGTTTACGCGAGTATTATACATTTAAATGAAACATTCTTAACGGTTTAAAGCGCGATATATATTAGTTAACTCATCGAAAAAGCTACCTACTATAAATATGCGTTTTAAACCGTTAGTGTTGTATTTAAATGTGTACTACTCGAGTAAACAAGGGGGAACTAGCCCATCAACGTTGCGAGCTAACTGAACTTTGCAATAATCATATCATATCTCGACTCGATCATAATTATCTCGGATTGTAACGAAACGACATGTTCTCTTTGTTTCAGGCCACAATCAGCTCAGCGATTATTTCTACAAATATTCTGGCTTTAGAGGTAAGTAAATCTTTGTATCAGAAGTAATCACTGTTTTTGAATCGCAATTACGGGAATTTCATTTGATATAGTTGTACATACTTCGTATATACTTATGTTTTCGTGTTAAATTTAACCATAGATAACTAGTGATAATCTCTTATAGAGGAAAGTTGCCACTGATGGCACAAGCCTATAGCCACCATATATATACAACCAATTATATATGAACGGCCTCAATATTCATAATGATTTAGAAGGACCTTTTATTAAGTCATTATTATTTCACTCAAGGTTTGTAACGCTTTTTAGCGATCGCGCATGTGTTGGACTCTTACCTTTTTTTGTCGTTGACTTTGCTTACATCCTAATGTAAATATCACAGCTAAAGAAATTTTAATCTGTCCCATTACGTACATTAATTTTTAGTATTTGTGAGAAGGTCACGATTTTATGCAAAATGTGCCAAGTCATAAAAAATACACTATAACTTGTAAGTTCAAACTATATTTCGTTGAATCAAAATCGGTCGGATGTGAAAGAGTAACAAACGTTTACAATTCTCACACAATTTCACATTTTTAATATTAGCTAGGTCACATGGGAGTTAATTTAATTGCGTAATACTAAAATACTGCGTAAAAGAACAAAACAATATTCCATTAAAATATAATTGTTTCCACGCACTTGTGCAAATATTGTAATTGTTTTAATTGAATTAATTATAGAACACTTGGAAACTAATTTATGTTAATTATTAATACTCTCACTTACTATGTCTAATTGTAAACTTAAGAGGACATACATAGTAAGTAAGTAAGTTAAACGTCGACACTCACACAACGAAGAAACGTATCGTTACGTACACACATCTATACAATCTGTGCGTATACTTTGTCTCATGTGTGATGATATGTTTAATACTTCACAATACGTATAGGCTAGTTTGTGAAAATTATATTAATTAATAGAAGTTAAAACTCTATAATTTGTAGTAATAACTACACGTTTAAATAAACCATGCGTTTTAAACCGTTAAAAAGGCACAAACAAATACTGATCACTTTCTAATGAAGTCAACATTTTGTTTATGAACTTTTTTGTATCATCGATTGTTTTGTGTGTTAAATTCCAAGCTTATCATTATATATTAAACAAATTATAATTATTTGAAGTAAACACCTTCGTTCGACTCAATATCAATTGTCTGTGAAATTGGCTCTAAAACCTTAGATATATACAACTATTAACGAAGAAAACTTATTTTTCTTACAGAAAGACACCAGTTTATGTCCTACCTGACGAAAGAAACGTATCTACAATGTAAGTAATCTGCTTAATACTGGTTCAAAAAATATTTTACTGTACCTCATTTAGAATGGTAAAGATGTAGGATCTCGCTTCAAAAATATATAATTAATACAAAAAAGACGATCTGTTTGGCCTACGGTAGCATTGTATATAATCAAACGTGGGTTCGAATTTTACTGGGTCCACCCCAAAAATAATATGTATTTCTATTGTTTCCAATACAGACATCTAGTTACTAAATGAGTGATAGGGATATCAAAAAATCACCATTTAATTTTAATGGCTTTTGGATTTAAGTTATGATTTCCGAAAATTCCTATATTCGTATGTATTAATGTTCAAATCGAGTTTGTGTATGTTTCAGCTCCGAAGGAGATTTTCAGATTCCTGAAAGCCTGTAAAGGCAATAGGGGATGGCGGTTTTACGATCAAATGATGACAAAGTTAGCTGGCACGACACGTAAGTTGATAAAACGGGGTCCCAACTTTGCTATTTACGCCCGGTGTCATGCCATAACATCACACTCAAAAAGTCAAAGCATTTGTTTAAACGTGCTAAGCTTAGGAACTACGTGTTCGAATTGAAAAATTATTTTGTGTTGGTTAGGTCACAGAACTTTTGAATGAATGAAGAATGCTTTTGGCTATAAAACACACTGCGCCCCATGTGGGCGAAGGTACAGTGGGGCATATAGCAAACTTGGGACCTGGTTACTGTCATTTTTATATTGTTCCAGGGCCGATGTAATCACTTTCAATTGTGTTTATGTTAATATTAAGAATTACCACGTATATGTTTGATGATTATATGTACAATTTATGGACAAAGATATTTTTTCGTCATTAACTAATCAAGATAGAGGTAAAATTCATTATCTCTTAGTTAAAGGATTAAAAATAACGTGTTCTTAGATGATGGATGGAGGATAGAAGTAATAAAATAATTATATTAACTAATTTTTTACGCTTATAACCTTTATGTAATTACTAAATCACTTTTTAATTATATTATTTATTATAGATGTTTTATTCACAGATCTTACGTCATTTTTACGGTTGCTCCAGCTGTTAACTGGAAAATCAAGTAAGTATACGGCCTTATTCGTGCAGGAATTTAGGATAAGTAGTTTTAGTCTAGTGTAATAATATCAAAAGTTTTATGAAAATTAAACAAACGAAATAAAATCGATTTTTGATTTTATAAAATGTACGACACGGGCAGGACACAATTTGAAGATGACTGTTATCCGTTATTGTAATAATTTTTATCAAATTCAGTCAAGCTAAACATGAAATTTGACTGGGTTTCATAGGAAGGAGGCGTAAGTAAGCTTTATTGGCTGTCGTTCATGCGAGAGGTAAACATTTTAACCACTTTTAACGGTTTAAAACGCGACTTATTTAAAATTAGACTTATTTTTAAGTATGATCGTTATGGCTGCTGTGTTTTAAACCGTTTTAAGTGTTTCATTTAAGTCTGCTTACTTATTGTAACATATAAAAACCAATAAAATTGCTGATTCCTACGAAACCTGAGGTTATTTCAGCACGTGTATAAACTTTGAATTCTTATGTGAAAACAAAGATTCAAGTTTAACCATTTTTTCAGACCCAAACGAAGCCTTCGACACAATAAAATCTCTGACAGGCCACGACGACATAGAGGGAGTGTGGGAGATGCTGCAGAGAATAAGTAGCAGAAAGAGTGAGTATTTTTATAATTCAAGTTCGGAAACATTTCGACCGGGTAACGAACCGAACGCGCTGTTTGCTTGATCGTCGTTATAAACGAGGGATATACGAGAATTTGTATGTGTAACGCGTTGATTGTCCCATACCTCATTTGGGACAGGGACATGTAATAATTATTTCGTTCTTTCTAGACATGGCCGACGTTTTGGATTGCTATGAACACGAAGCGGGGCATGCGGAAGGGACAACAGCCGCCACAGGTACGAAATAATTATGTTTTAATTTAGTTTCTCATATTTAGCCAATCTTTCTATGTCATTTATGTTTCTATTTTCTTAAGCTATGTTATGGAATTAACTCGCACGCAATTTAATCTGAAAACTAAGTGCACGATGCGCCATCTACAGCTGCAAAGCATCCGAAACGTCGGGCCGTTGTTTAAAAAAAAAAATCAAAGTTTAACTAAAATATGTCGCGTTTTAATCCGTCACAGTGTTTTATCTAAATGTGTACTATTGGTGTAAACTACAGACAGTCTGTTTAAAACTATTATCGAAATAAATACATCAACTTATTTTTAACTATGACCTTACGTTTCGGATTCATTTAGGGGTTTTGCAGTCAGTCAGGGGAGCATTTGAGACGTCGGGTATGTTTATATGACATGTTTACAAAATTATTTTGTGTGTCTCTGTATCGTTTAATAAAATTTCAGCTTTGGACGGAGTGGAGATTCTCGTGAACAAGATGACAGCTGGCGAGGGTCCTGCGGCGCTGCCCGGTATTGCTTTGGCCCTGAAAACCGATCCCGGTAAAGTTCAACCTTTTATTTATGTTAACCTGAAATATTTTGACAACATGTATGTACTAAAAACAAATAATTGTATTTTACGTCACTGCCACTCTTGCTAATGCAATCGACACAGACCGAGAGGTCCCGTCTGCAAATCCTAGCGATATTTTTTGATAGACAGACGGGGTTCCCTTGATGGTAGGCTGACATACCACACCTATAACATTAATCAAGATGTGTGTCCATCTTTTGGCTCTTCGAATACTTTTACCTACATAAGTTTTGTTTGGAAATATTAGTTGTCATTATGTCTGTTGCGCCGATAGGTGCACGTATGATGTGTAGGACCGGTAGCTCAATTGGTAAGAACGGTAGTTTGGTGGCCGGTTCAAGTCCTGGAGATTTTTGAAAGGGTTTAACTAGCTTAAATTCAATATTTCTTCTCTAACTAATTATTAGGACAGCTTGGTTTTAATTCTTTGGAAAGTCGCAGATCTCGTGGCCAATTAACGTGGCCTGTAAGTTGTTTCGAAACCAAACGACGATCCTTTTTGAGGGAAGCTTTTTGTCGACTGTTTGTTCCGGACAACTATGGCCGCGCTAGGAGACACGATTTGTTTGACGTCCCAAAAGGTCGCACCTCCGCCCGCGAGTTTTCGCCGGTACCGCGAATTTTGACCTCACTCAACGCTCTCCTCAAGTTAAGACCCAAATGTGACCTCTTCGCAGATGATTGGTCATCAATACTAAAAGAATTGTCTGCCTTTGAAATTATCTCCTAATGTAATTTGTAATAACCTATTTTTAATTGTTATTGTTTAAGTATGTGTGTCTCCAATTAATGTAACTGGCTATTGCCGTTTTAATTGTTGTAAATAAATAAATAAATAAATAAATGAGTTAGTATTCTCATTTAAAGGGACATTTTGTTTTTATTCTAGATTGGGATGCAACATTCAACAGTTTGATGGGAGCTATGAGATGTAATGGTATGTTTTGTGTTTAACAGACAAACAAACATATTAATAATAATATAAGACAAACAAATAAAAATACAAATAAAAAGTTAGTGCATAGCCGGGCTTATCGTCTATGGCGGTTTCTTCTAGACAACCTTTGTTTGCGAGAGATTACAAAGAAACAATTAAAGAATAAAAGTTAACAAGATAGACGAACGCATTTAATAAACTATAACTTATAAAAATAATAAATACTTACACAACAAAATCGTTTACACGCAGATACGATAAGACTTCAATACAGTATATTCTGACAGTTCTCTGTCACCCATAATTGAGGCTGCAAGAGGCAGAGTGGCCTAATAGCAAAAAGCATGATTTTCTATAAGGAGGAAAATGAAGTTGGTTTATTATTTGTTGTAGTGCTCTTGTAGACTAACATTTAGACTATGAAAATATAAATAACTCGAGTCATAAAATTGCAGTTAGGCTACTCTGCCTCTAGCGACCTCAATTTACAATCTAAATCCATTATAATGTAGTTTTACTCTAGTATTATACCTTTTCAGAAATGGGAGAAGCACCAGTCGAATTTAAACACTTATTGAACGAAGATGAGTTTTCAAAATGCATCTGGCTGATTAAAGAGTTCACTGGACTTACTAGTAAGTACAGCAAATATTCTTCACACATTTAAATAACACGCTTTAACGGTTTAAAACGCGATATATAATAATTAAACTTATTTGGAAATGATTAGTCTCCTCGTGACCACAGCTAAAAGCATCCGAAACGTCGGGCAGAAGTTAAAAAAAAATAAGTTTAACTAATATATATCGCGTTTTAAACCGTTAGTGTTTTATTTAAATGTGTACTACTCGCTTAAACTACAGACAGTATTTAAGTATCTACATTGAGATAAACAGTCAAATAGCTATTATTATTGTGTTTTTAGATTTCAGATACGCAATAGAACAAATATTGCAAGACACGGGCCGATTTAGCTTGAAGGAGGTGATCTTATCGTTGTACAGAATTACAGGAGAGAACAGCCTGGATGGCGTCCTAGTCATCGTGAGAAGATTATTTAAAGTCAGGAGTGAGTATGAGACTAAAGTAAATTATGCAAGACTTCGGCCATTTTTGCATAAAAGGACGACTTATTGGTTAGCGAAACTAATTATGTTCGATGATATCCCAACAGCTCGATAACCTAAGCTATGCTAATATTATAAATGCGAAAGTAACTCTGTCTATCTGTCCCGCTCTCACTCCGAAACTACTGAACTGATTTAAATGAAATTTGCTACACAGATATTTATAATGCTAAAAAAGGGTTGATAGGGGTTGAAAAAGGGTATGAAAGTTTGAATGGAAATTCGTGGTTTTTGAAGCTAAAACAATGAAACTTTCTTCTTTTGCTTTTTGAGAATAGGAAAGGGGGTGGGAATGAGTGTGGGGGTGATGTGAGGTGTGAGTGTTGCGACAAAGTAGCACTTACAACATGGATTGGCTGCGATAAATTTGCAATTACGTAAATTAATAAACAGCGTAAATATTTAAAAAATCTACCCCAAGTCCCTATTCCAGGCGGACGAAGTTGCGGGCACAGCTAGTTATTATATACATATATAGCTATAGTATATTTTATTATGTTGCTAATTGTATTAAAACCTTTTATATGATGGTTTTCTGCGCACATTACAAATACGGGCTCGTTGGTGTGGTAGCAATGTATAGTAAGCAACTAGTCGCGGATTCGATCTTCACCAGGTCACATGTTGGCAATTTATATTTTTTCTAAAACATAAATTTATTTGAGCCGGCCTTTGTTTGGAAATCTAGAGATAAAATTGTGTAGGAATATCGCAATTCTGAAGCGCGAACCACACAGTAGACAGATGAAAAGGCAGTCAAGTTTAATCGCGTTTCGGTTGCAGTCTGTGGATTTCCGAATACCCAAACAGGTCGACGGCACATCATGTAAGATGTTATATGGCTGGCACCTAGTATTAAGTGAACCGTGCTGGTCGGTCCTCGTTTATCATAAAAAATTCTATTGATAAGCATACACATACACTATACAGGACACCCTGTATAGTGTATGTGTATGCCATGCCTGTGTATAGTCTTGCCATATAAACAAAACTTTAAAAACGGTTCCTAACATAACATAAATAAAGCATCTGAAAATCGCACCAAAGTTTTAAACCGTTAAACGTGTTGAAATAAATGCGTACAACTCGCGGAAACGCATTAATTAATTAGTAGAGACTTCTTGTTCTAGATATAACCGAGCTTTTCCAACGCATCAATAACATGACAAGGAGGAGAGATCCACTCCAGTTCCTCATCAGCTTGATGGACGTCACTCAGCAGAACAGGCTGGAAGGCGCGTGTGCTGACATCACAGCTCTGAGCAGTGGAAATTGTGAGTTCAAAAGAAAGCGAATAAGTATTTGAACGAATATTTCGCATGTTTATTACCCATGATGTCACTATATCGGTTAAAAATCGATATATAAAAAAATATGACTCAAGCAGGACCTGCAACCTGCATCCTCAGCGGTTTCGTGCTGTTGTTCTAACCAGAACTCGGTAGCTCCATTGGTTAGAGCGACAGCACGGAACGCTGAGTATGCCAGTTCAAGTCCTGTCTGAGTCGTAATTTTTTTCAATTTATAATCGATTTTAAAGCAATAAGTATACTTTGTGTAAAATGGGCTAGCCTTGATACAAGCTGACCTGGCAAACTTTCTTTTACCATGTGAAATATTTGGAGTATACACCTAACATCAATTCAACACCAACAGCTCGTGTACTCCTCTATCAAAACATCATTAATTATTCGAACGAATTAAATTATTTTTCATTCATTGTTACTTGCATTATCTTCCCTGGTGTTCATATATTTACATTTTTAAAGCGAACGCTCTTGACATCTTGGAATTGATACAAAGTATGTCCGGCCACGAAGACATCTCGGACTTCCTGACGCAGATGGTAAAAATTACTGGAATGAAATGTGAGTATTATCTTCTAGCTAAAGAAAACATAAAATGAAGTAAGACTTTTGAACCAAAATTTGGCGGACCGACTTAATTAATATACCATACACGCTCCAGGGGATTATTATTGTTTTTGATTTTGATCAACAAAATGAGAGTGTCGTTATGACACTGTCGTTGTTTTACATTGTCGTCGAAGCTAAAACAAACTACCAACCTTACAAAAAACCTTTAAAGATATTTTGAGTTAATCTTATAATGTTTAAGGTCTCGGTGAGGGATGGAGAGTGATGATCTCCGTGACGAAGGAAACGGGTAAGTTGTACCCCTACTTTTTGGTCTTTCCCTCCTTTTGCGACATTTAACTTATGTACCAATGTAAAATTCCACTTTATTATTATGAGCCTAAGGAAACGTACCACCAGTTTAGACAAAGTTGATCCTTTCTGAAATCGCCAACAAACATGACGCCCAAATATTTTTTCAAATCCGATTATCAATTTTCCGACTAAAGCTTTTCAATACATTATTTATTGTGAATCCAAAGATTTCGAAATAGAATAATTTTCTGGTGTTTTTAATTTTTTACTCTTAACTTTTATGAAATTAATTCGAATTTGAAAATATAAATCTGGAGTCTCCCTTAAGGCGTCCTTGTTGCAATTCCTTAAATCCGGCCCCGGTGCGGACGAAACGAACTATCTAAGACCCATCGCCATTCTATTTTCTACAAATTGTATAAATCATCTCGCCAATGTCATCCCTTATCTCTTTCCAGATATTTTCAGTTTAATCAACCGATTCAAGATCTACACACACACAGACATGATACTGTGTTTGCAGACTTTGCTGCGTATAACGAACGCCCTTACCTTGCCCGTCGCTAACACGAAAATTAATAAGCTGCTTTGTATAGATGGTAAGTACGAAGCAGACCTTAAAAAAGCAAGTTAAGATGACAAAAATGTATATATTACATAGAAGGGAAATACCGTCCGGGTCACGACCCCGTGTCCACAGATGAAAAAACCATAAAGCACTGAGTCAAGAACATAGGTGCAGTGAATAATAACGAATGTAGATTCTTCAACCATAGCAATGTATTAATAAAACACCTATAAAAGACACTATACAAAACATTTAATATTTCTCAAATAAAAACGCGGATAAATACCAATTGTGGATCTTGTTTTTTTACCGTCTAAAGAACCCAATAAATATCATTCAATACTGCAACGTAATTCCTCGGGCGATGGGGCTAATTTATAATAGTTTTTAATAGACACATAGATGGCGTTATCCCCAACACCGCCATTTTGTTTTATAGGTCTTCTGGGTTTTCGTAAATTTGTTTCAACATTTAATGCCTTGTTTTTTTCAGGATTCTTTGAGTGGTTCGATGTGATTTACAAAACTGTCAGTATGGGTACGTATAAATATTTTTACTTGCGGTGCACTAATTACACCTCGCAGTTAGTGGTAGTGACATCATAACCGGTCAATTTTCGGAGATTGAGAGAAAACATGCAGAGGCAAAATATTCTTGATGGTTTTGGACTGTTTCTGTTGAGGAGCTATTTTTAGAAACTATTGACCCGGCTGACATTAAAACGGCTGATTAATTTTGATGGTATTTTCGCTCCCAAGACAAAATAACGAATAAATGTTGGTATCCAAATATCAGCGGAAAGGTCAAATTATAATTTTGTCTCTTTCCTACATTTGCAAACAATGAAGGACACTAAATGCTTAGTGTCACCTTTACTCCCCATTGTATGGCGAATAAATAAACAGATAAAGAGCAGACGAAATATTTTCATTAAAAAAAATAATCCTTTCGCAGATGTGATCCAATTCTTCGATCTCTTTACCACCCTGGACAAGAGGCTACGTAAGTAAACAAATATTTTTAAGGAACACCGTTAGCAGACACACTCTTCACGGGCTCACAGAGAGTAGCAATGTCTCATTAAGGGTTCAGTCTTCCGAGTCCAACGTGTTTCTAAGCAATAAATAATCTTTCTGAAACATGTTGGACTTTGTCTGTAGGAATGTCGAAATTTCATCCGAGTCACGAAACATCACAGATGAAAAAGCCGTGAAGTTAATTGTGTTTCGGTGTCCCTCTGTGGGTTTCCGAATATCCAAAGCCAAAATAAATCGAAAGCGACTGAACGCATGTTTATTTGGCGTTTATAATAATTAAAATTATTCTGTATATATTTTTTAACATACCTTTTTATACATTTGTCTTACGTTTTTCAGTGCTCGATAATGCTGTGGCCAGGCTGTTGACATTTACAGGACAGACGAGTTAGTATATAAGAATTATTATTTTATGAATTTACTAACTATTAACTTCAACACACACTAAGTATATACAAATGTATCATAAAATGTTCTTAAAACTATTATTATTACTAGTTATGGAGTGCAATGGACGGCCTTATCGCTGTAGAGCGATCTCTTCTAGGCAACCCTTTTATGAAAATAAAATATACATCATTATATTAGGTACATAGTTTTAGACGTGTGAGCAAAACTTTAAAGACTATTTTTATTCTGTTCCAGGTTTTATTCCCGCGCTAAATAGTCTTAGTGCTGCCACAGGACACAGAGGTAATAATTATAATTTAAAAAACTAGTCAGGTATGTTTTAACCTCGAATTGGTTCTATACGTAATAACAGTACACGGTAACATTCGTTATTGTATCAATGTGTGGCTGATAATTAGAGATGGGCCGAGTACTTGGTTGATACTCGGTACTCTGCGAACTCGGCGGACTTTATGATACTCGTAGGTACGCCGACAAACTCGGATTCGATAACTTCACGTTGTTTAAGAAAAGCTGATATACGGACAGATATTATCGAAACAACCGTTTTAATCCAAAAGTATATATTAGTAATTTAGGAAATCTTTGAAAATCTCAATTAATAAAAACCAAAAATATGCTAATGTAATGAGTGACTATTCAAAATTATGAAGATGAGAGCGAGCCGACGTCTTGACCGGCGAGAAACGGTTTGTACTTGTTTTCGTGCGCGAAATGGGAATTTGATTTAACCGAGGTACTCAGCCGAGTACCAACTCGGTTGACAAAAAATTTAGCCGAGTAAAATTCGGTACTCGTTACTCGGCAAGTGTCACTCGGCGCATCACAACTAATAATCATCGGGTCGAGGGTTCAATCCACACTGGGTTCAACTGTTGAATTTCGTCTGAAAATTTGGATATTAAATTGGCGGTAGAATAGTATAAGTAGGTGGTAAATAATTTTTCTGATAACCAATAAAATTACAAAAATAGATTTAAGATAAGAATATTTATTACTCTTTCTCTTAAAAAATCCTTAACCAATTTTGATAGGATGCGAATAGTCATGATCAATAGAGAAACAGAACGGATTGTCGCGTTGTCGTGGTTCGTTTTTCATATGTTGTTTTCCTATCTTTCGTTGAATATATGGAAACAATACATACACATTTCAGACATACCCGGGCAAATTGCTTACATAAAAGACACTCCGGCAAATACACAGGGCACAACATCTGCCCCGATAATACCTGCCCAAACACCAACACCGCAAGGCAACGGTGGGGTGATGACAGAACCTGAATTTCCAGTACCATCACCTAATGGAACCGGTGTTGGGCCCCAAGGAAATTCTAATCAAGGTAGAAAATATTACATATCTTTTTTTAATGTAATCGACTTTTCGCCTCTATAGCTCAACGGTCAAACGCGTTAAGCACGAGATCCTGGGTTTGATACCCCGAGAAAAAAATAATCTGTCGAATCAAGTCTGATGAAAAAATCGATATGTGAAACCGGACACAAAAGTGTATTCGCCTCATGCTTCATGGGGGGGAATCGGGACTTACGTTTAGGAGGTAGAAATGGCCGCCAACCGTTAGTTGATTGTCATTAATTTTCATTTGTTGTTAAAAAAAAAACAACGCCTTTATATCATTAAAATGGATATACTCCTCGAATAATTATTATAAGTGGGAACTTATGTCAGTTTTGAACGCGACATTTATAAGTGGGCATCCGAAACGTTGGGTATTAAAAATCTAGTCTTTTGTTTCAAATAAGGCAATACTTTTTGCCATATGGATTATATTTGAAATTCTTATTCAAAGCTTCCATTGTTGCTTATTCAAATAAATAATTAAGATATTAAATAACCCTATGCCCCAAACATTCCAGGTTCTAATGATAATATTCCCCAAGGAGCAGATGGAACAGCACCGCAGAGCCCACAACAAGTTAATCCCGAAGAAGGTACAACCTCTAGTGGACAAGATGGAACGACTCCTCAGAGCCCAGGTCCTTTAGGAGAGAATCCTCAGCAAGGTACAACCTCTAGTGGACAAGATGGAACCACTCCTCCGAGCCCAGGTCCTTTAGGAGAGAATCCTGAACAAGGTACAACCCCTAGTGGACAAGATGGAACGACTCCTCAGAGCCCAGGTCCTTTAGGAGAGAATCCTCAGCAAGGTACAACCTCTAGTGGACAAGATGGAACCACTCCTCCGAGCCCAGGTCCTTTAGGAGAGAATCCTGAACAAGGTACAACCCCTAGTGGACAAGATGGAACCACTCCTCAGAGCCCAGGTCCTTTAGGAGAGAATCCTGAACAAGGTACAACCTCTAGTGGACAAGATGGAACGACTCCTCAGAGCCCAGGTCCTTTAGGAGAGAATCCTGAACAAGGTACAACCCCTAGTGGACAAGATGGAACGACTCCTCAGAGCCCAGGTCCTTTAGGAGAGAATCCTGAACAAGGTACAACCCCTAGTGGACAAGATGGAACGACTCCTCAGAGCCCAGGTCCTTTAGGAGAGAATCCTCAGCAAGGTACAACCTCTAGTGGACAAGATGGAACCACTCCTCCGAGCCCAGGTCCTTTAGGAGAGAATCCTGAACAAGGTACAACCCCTAGTGGACAAGATGGAACCACTCCTCAGAGCCCAGGTCCTTTAGGAGAGAATCCTGAACAAGGTACAACCTCTAGTGGACAAGATGGAACGACTCCTCAGAGCCCAGGTCCTTTAGGAGAGAATCCTGAGCAAGGTTCAACCCCTAGTGGACAAGATGGAACGACTCCTCCGAGCCCAGGTCCTTTAGGAGAGAATCCTGAACAAGGTACAACCCCTAGTGGACAAGATGGAACCACTCCTCAGAGCCCAGGTCCTTTAGGAGAGAATCCTGAACAAGGTACAACCTCTAGTGGACAAGATGGAACGACTCCTCAGAGCCCAGGTCCTTTAGGAGAGAATCCTGAGCAAGGTACAACCCCTAGTGGACAAGATGGAACGACTCCTCAGAGCCCAGGTCCTTTAGGAGAGAATCCTGAGCAAGGTACAACCCCTAGTGGACAAGATGGAACGACTCCTCAGAGCCCAGGTCCTTTAGGAGAGAATCCTGAACAAGGTACAACCCCTAGTGGACAAGATGGAACGACTCCTCAGAGCCCAGGTCCTTTAGGAGAGAATCCTGAACAAGGTACAACCCCTAGTGGACAAGATGGAACGACTCCTCCGAGCCCAGGTCCTTTAGGAGAGAATCCTGAACAAGGTACAACCCCTAGTGGACAAGATGGAACCACTCCTCAGAGCCCAGGTCCTTTAGGAGAGAATCCTGAACAAGGTACAACCTCTAGTGGACAAGATGGAACGACTCCTCAGAGCCCAGGTCCTTTAGGAGAGAATCCTGAGCAAGGTACAACCCCTAGTGGACAAGATGGAACGACTCCTCAGAGCCCAGGTCCTTTAGGAGAGAATCCTCAGCAAGGTACAACCCCTAGTGGACAAGATGGAACCACTCCTCCGAGCCCAGGTCCTTTAGGAGAGAATCCTGAACAAGGTACAACCCCTAGTGGACAAGATGGAACCACTCCTCAGAGCCCAGGTCCTTTAGGAGAGAATCCTGAACAAGGTACAACCTCTAGTGGACAAGATGGAACGACTCCTCAGAGCCCAGGTCCTTTAGGAGAGAATCCTGAACAAGGTACAACCCCTAGTGGACAAGATGGAACGACTCCTCAGAGTCCAGGTCCTTTAGGAGAGAATCCTGAACAAGGTACAACCCCTAGTGGACAAGATGGAACGACTCCTCAGAGCCCAGGTCCTTTAGGAGAGAATCCTGAGCAAGGTACAACCCCTAGTGGACAAGATGGAACGACTCCTCAGAGCCCAGGTCCTTTAGGAGAGAATCCTGAGCAAGGTACAACCCCTAGTGGACAAGATGGAACGACTCCTCAGAGCCCAGGTCATTTAGGAGAGAATCCTGAACAAGGTACAACCCCTAGTGGACAAGATGGAACGACTCCTCCGAGCCCAGGTCCTTTAGGAGAGAATCCTCAGCAAGGTACAACCTCTAGTGGACAAGATGGAACCACTCCTCCGAGCCCAGGTCCTTTAGGAGAGAATCCTGAACAAGGTACAACCCCTAGTGGACAAGATGGAACCACTCCTCAGAGCCCAGGTCCTTTAGGAGAGAATCCTGAACAAGGTACAACCTCTAGTGGACAAGATGGAACGACTCCTCAGAGCCCAGGTCCTTTAGGAGAGAATCCTGAACAAGGTACAACCCCTAGTGGACAAGATGGAACGACTCCTCAGAGTCCAGGTCCTTTAGGAGAGAATCCTGAACAAGGTACAACCCCTAGTGGACAAGATGGAACGACTCCTCAGAGCCCAGGTCCTTTAGGAGAGAATCCTGAACAAGGTACAACCCCTAGTGGACAAGATGGAACGACTCCTCAGAGCCCAGGTCCTTTAGGAGAGAATCCTGAGCAAGGTTCAACCACTAGTGGACATGATGGAACGACTCCTCAGAGCCCAGGTCCTTTAGGAGAGAATCCTGAACAAGGTACAACCCCTAGTGGACAAGATGGAACGACTCCTCAGAGCCCAGGTCCTTTAGGAGAGAATCCTGAGCAAGGTTCAACCCCTAGTGGACAAGATGGGACGACTCCTCAGAGCCCAGGTCCTTTAGGAGAGAATCCTGAACAAGGTACAACCCCTAGTGGACAAGATGGAACGACTCCTCAGAGCCCAGGTCCTTTAGGAGAGAATCCTGAGCAAGGTACAACCCCTACTGGACGAGATGGAACGACTCCTCAGAGCCCAGGTCCTTTAGGAGAGAATCCTCAGCAAGGTACAACTCCTAGTGGACAAGATGGAACGACTCTACAACAGGCAGAACAACAAGAACCCAATCCGGGTCAGGATACAACATCTGACTGTGCACCTAATACGCAAGGAAGAAGCGATGTTTATAATAGCCCTGGTTCCGGGCCTCAGCCCACAGCTCCCGGGCAGGATACATACATACAAAATATAGGTAATTTATCATCATTAGCACAACAGTCAATTCGATTTATAATTACATGTAACCCTTAGTGATATACAATATTATATTCTGCGAAAGACTTAATACCTAAGAGATATTGAGCCATACAGAATAGTAGTTCAGTAATTTTTGTACACTTCCTCTACTCCAATAACCATCATGACGCCATTAAGTTTTCCAATGTAACATGCAATAATATTGACGGGTCTGATCTGGACCACGTTAGCACATGGCTAAAAGTCTAACTGCCTTACCGACTAGGTCCAACATTTTATTTCAATCAATTTTTGTTTTCTGTAATGTTAGTCTCGGTCTGGAAAGGTGAGTATTAAATAGGTGGTAGGAATATAGAAATTTCCTACCACCATCTTAATCACGGAAATGCCGTGAGATTCTTAACCTTCTAAACCTTGGTTGGGTTTCAACCAGTGCATTTCTTTAAAACTCAAGCCAAAATAGGTTGACATTCACTTTGCATTATTAGAATTTCCAGTAGTTTGATAAGAATCCAAACAACGAACACCTTAACTCACCTCAACATCAACAATTTTTCAGGCAACCTCCAAGCCTTACAGACCGTGGTGGATCTTCAATTCGTGATTTTACCACGAGGCCCGAAGAACACCAAGAACTGCTATTGCACTTGCCAGAGTCCATCGCCACCAAAATTGATCAAGGTGAAGGATCTACCACGAGGAATCTATTAGATTGATTCAGTAACATCATGCGGTTCCAGGTTTTGAGAGATAACTTTTATTTCGACTTTAGAATTAAGTTAAGTTACAATAAATGTGTGTTGTTAAAGTGTTGTTTTATTTTATTACCCTTCTTCAGGTCTTCACACACGACATAATGACATTGTCCTTAAATTTATAATTGGATAGTGTTTTATTTTGGGTTAGAGTTAGTAGTAGACGATTGTTTTAATACAATAAAGGAGTTTGTTAGACCATGACGCACATTTCAGTGTTCCGCGCTTAAAATATTTACCCGATGCGCGATGAGCAAAGGTATCATAAAATAACAACAGAGTGACAGTCAAATAATTGGGACATGGACAAGAAGGACCCTGAACATTATTATGTCCATCATAGATGAAATAGGCGAAAGGTCCCTTTTGAATCCTCTACCAGGAGACCGAGACTGCAACGATGGGATGAAAATGGAAGTCCAGAAAAAAAAAACACGATGACGAAAACGAATTTTAGGTATGACAAATGTTTTCGAACCCCGGTTGGGGGGGGGGGGGGGAAACGGGCAAAAAATTTTTTTCCCTGTTTTTTTTTTTTTTTTTTTTTAATTTTTTTTTTTTTTTTTTTTTTTAAAAAAAAAAAAAAACAAAAGGGGGAAAATTTTTTTTTTTTTGGGTAAAAAAAAAAAAAAAAAAAAAAAAAAAAAAAAAAAAAAAAAAAAAAAAAAAAAAAAAAAAAATTTTTTTTTTTTTTTTTTTTTTTTTTTTTTTTTTTTTTTTTAAAAAAAAAAAAAAAAGGGGGAGATTTTTTTTTTTTTTTTTTATTTTTTTTTTTTTTTTTTTTTTTTTTTCTTTTTTTTTTTTAGGGGGGGGTGTTTTTTTTTTTTTTTTAACCCCCCCCCCCCCCCCCCCCCCCGGGCGCGCGGGGGGGGCGGGGGGGGGGGGGGGGGGGGGGGGGGGCCCCCCCCCCCCGGGGGGGCGGCCCCCCCCCCCCCCCCCTTTTTTTTTTTTTTTTTTTTTTTTTTTTTTTTTTTTTTTTTTTTTTTTTTTTTTTTTTTTTTTTTTTTTTTTTTTTTTTTTTTTTTTTTTTTTTTTTTTTTTTTTTTTTTTTTTTTTTTTTTTTTTTTTTTTTTTTTTTTTTTTTTTTTTTTCAAACAACTTAAAGAGGCTAGGAGCCACAAGGTGCTGTACAGCCATTGATGGTGATGGTCATGAAATACCCTCAGAACTTTAAGATCCTATCTTGGTATCAAAATAAAAGGCAGTGGGCACATTATAAAATTGTATATATTATTACAATGTACACACAAATTCATGTGTTCTGTTGCTTACGCAAGTAAATCACATTCAAATTAAACACTTTCACCGAACTGGAAATATATTAGGTGAGGTAAAATTTCACGTTTTGAATAGTTAAAAATTTAAATGCGCGTGTAGTATTCGCGTAAGTTATAGACTCTCGTTGCCTGTACCGGTCACTGCAAGCTACCTTGCGCGGTGTATCTTCAGATGCCTGAGGGCGCATCTTGCTGCCGTGCCCTTGGCGATTCGGTAGTTCCTACCGATGCCTTTGAAGGTGCCGCGCCCGAACACTTCTACGCATACGCGCACGCGCCGCCCGTCCGCGAGCCGTTCCGGCTTCCTGAAATAGAAAAACATTGTTTCGTTTAAATATCCATCCATGCCTTTAAATAAAACACAATGGCTTAAAAGGCGAAATATATTAGGTAAACTTATTTAAAGATTATTTTTAACTACAATCCGACGTTTCGAATGCTTTGCAGCAGCCGTGGTCACGGTCTTATTTATATCGCGTTTTAAACTGTTGGAGTGTTTTATTCAAATGCTGTGAACGTCGATCCCCACGGGAAAATAAATAAAAACTTAATAATTATTAGTTTCATTTATAAAATACGATGTTTCGGTATCAGTCAAAAACAGACCGTACTAGCCACAAATACAGTCGATTTTTCGATACGGCTATATGACGATAACTTTGGGTACCCACATTGTTTTATGACGGAGAAGTACAGACAGCCATATAGTTCACTCGATGGAAGGTATACCCTAGCCATATTACATCTCAACGCGAGGCGCTGTCGACCTTTTTTGTCTTTGGACATTCGGAAATACGTAGATTCAAAACGAAACGCGATTATACTTTACGGTTTTTTATCTGTGGACGGTGGTTCGTGACCCGGAAGAAATTGCCATTTTATTACCTCCAGATTTTCCAAGTGGATTCTAAACTCCCTTAGAAAAAATATACCAAATTATGGGAATTGAATCCACGACTTCTCAATTAGCACACGTCGGTACCAAAAATTAATATAACAATATCCAATCAATAAATAAAAACAATAATATTTGTATGTAAATAAATCCTTTCAAAAACGTCTCACCCAAACTTGGCTGTGTCGGGCTCGGCTTCCAGCAGTTCCCTGACCGGAGACTTGGGCGCTGCTGCACTGAAGGCTTCCAGTTCCGCCATCATGAGACGCGCGTAGGAACGCCACACCGCGCCGAGAGACATACCTGTGTTTTTGAAGTTTTATCAGTAGAGTTTAATGTCTAGTCTAAATGACTCAACAGATTTTAACAAACTTTTGCATCTGCAAATTTTTTGTTATCGAATAGCAATTTTTTCTTATGATAGTTCTCTAGGACAGACGAGCATAGGGTTCATATAATGGTTGGTAATATGCCTCAACCTTATATATTTGTAACAAGATGCGCGGCCGGCTTATTTTGGCTTTGGATATTCGGAATTCCACAGATTGAAACCGAAACGAGATTAAACTTCTGAAACCTTGAGATTTCTAAGCAGTCTTAGTTAGTCTTAGACTTCTGAGAAGTTGTTAAGAAATATGTTGGACCTCATAGAAGTGGAAGGCAGGATTAGTGACCTTGAAACAAACTCATCAAAGTAAGAGAAAGTTTTAAATCAGGCATCATAATATTATTTTAGCGGATAAGTACTTTAAGGTTTTTATTTTGCATGGGGCGTTAAACTCCTCACTTTAGGGAAGTGGGGAGTTCTATCCAAATCTACAACCCACCAGAGTCGAGAAATATGGCGCCTGCAACAGACTCGAAGAGGTCTCCGAGGGCTTTCGGCACTTCCACGTCCTCCGCTTGCTCCATCTCGTCCTCTTGGATCAGGTAATGCTGGAAAAGAACTTATACTTGTAGGTTCCATTAAAAATACTGTTGTAAACGCGACTTCTATACTTGTAAATGACTTTGAACTTATAAAAGAAAAATGAATAAAACAAATGATTTTGCCGAAGACAACCCCTTTAAATGATTTCTTTTATTGTTAAAAATAAAAGAAATCTCTCTCTCCGAGGTTAAAAAATAGCCTGTGGACTAGTGTGTGTGTGCGAAGTCTTAGTATAAGGACAATTTCTTTTTAACTTGTTGCACAGAACCCAAAAGACAAAGACAGACTAGACTTGAATATAATTTGCATTTAATCATATTTAAATGTGAAAATCACATATCACCATACCATGCATCAGAATACACTTTGACTAATTCCTATATTAGACAAAGTATAGTTAAGAATGTGAATGGACATACCTCTTCGCTTATTGAATGGCCGTTCTCCTCTTGAATTTTCACATATTTCGTTAGAACTTCATTAAGACCCGGCGACATGTGACGGAAGTATCTGGGGAAAACAATAAGAACCTATGTATTTGGTAACTGTTTACGTGGGCGTAACCGAGGATGAGGGGCAGGGATGAAAGCTACTCCCTCTTCGCCCCAAGGAATACATAAAAGAGATACCAGTGCCTTATCAAACACAAACTGTGTATTATTACTTTGAAAGCTTATCGTACCTTAAAAAAAGGTTTTTTATAGGTACCTGCCCCCACTGAGTAATAACAGACTTGCCCCCCTCTCCCCTCACTCCTAGGCTAGAACCTAAGTATGCCCATGCAACATACAACAACACAAAAAAACTGCATTTGTTGCTCCATAGTTTCATTTAGTTAACCACAGCAGGTCCTGAATCGGAAATCCCGGTTAACACATAATAGGCATACTATGGCACTGCAAAACAAATGAAACGGACACAGACGTGTAGATGTGTCATACTTATGGAATCCATGCCTAGCCGCCAGAGTAGCGAATATCGTGTTGTTGACGAGCGCCGAACGAAGATCTGTCAACGCGCCGGGTGAGTGACGCCGCGGGTCTTCGTATAGGTGACGAGTGATTAGATAATCTGTGGAGATAACAAATATATAAATAGAAAGAAAAACTACCGCCACTTATAACTATAACTAGTAATTTACCCAATATTGCGTCTCCCAAAAACTCGAGACGTTGATAGCAGTCGGTCAGTCGATTTTTCTGGTGCGACGCGTGAGTGAGCGCCTGCAGCAGCAGCGATCTGTCGCGGAACCTGTACTGGAGGGTGCGTTCCAGCTCTTCGTAGCCTAGAAGAGAACAGAAGGGAAAAACTGAGACATTCATGTATATTAGAAACACGAAACGGTTCGAAGATTTAATACAAATATTTAAAGATGAGTTGGAAGAATACTCACCCGATAACATAATTTCCAATTCCCCTTCTGGGTCTTCGATGTATCTCAATAAAGGTGATGGTGGGGCTTTGAGGGCACCGAAAACGGGCTGGAAAGTAAAACAAAGTAATCTTTATCACATTCCTTTATATACATATTTTGACCTTCACGCAAAACTTTTAAATGTATAAATTAAAAATCTATTATAAATTGAAAAAAAATTAAGACTCGGGCAGGACTTGAACCGGCATCTACAGCGTTTCGAGCTTATTCTTTGTGTAATTGAGTTATCGAGTCCTACTTGCCATTGTCGAATTTTTCAACCTATTGATACATATACCTCTCGCGCAAAGTAATTTCAACCTTAACACTTGCGAATTAACTTAATGTCAATGTTCAACTTAGGAATTTCACCTGCAATAATTTTCTAAAGCTGTAAAGCATAACATTGAACTTTTATTTCGGGGCATGGGACATTAGGTCACACTGATTGATATGACTTACAGGTTTAATCGCCTGATAAGGATTACACAAGACCTTGGGAAAGACGTATTCACAACTTATTTATAATGTTCAAACTCACCTGAACCCACTTCGCATCGCCATCTCTATAGGGTCTGAGCGACCCCACGGCCCTACCAGGCCAGCTCCAGTCTTCGGGCGGAGGCTGCACGTCTGGTGTTGATTCCTCGTCGGATGAACAGCAGCTTTCCGTATCGCTCGAGAGTGGCTCGTACGTTTTTTGGGGTGTTTTCTGAAATGTTTTGCGCCTTGTTGTTAAATTTACGAGACCATAATTTACGAGGCCAATCAATCCAGTCAAATTATGTAAATCGTAAAATATTTATATCACTTTTCACCTCCAAGAAGTTGGGAGGCGAGGGCTTTTGTAGTTGGGACTCGAAATATTGACAGAAGCCTCCTCTGTAAATGTCTCAACCATCACAGATAAGCATGGCTTTTAAAGGTGTTGGAGTTGGAAGGTGAAATGCCAAAGCCTTTTAACATCTAAACGAGTTGTGTTATTAATTAGTTTTGGCTTTGGACATTAGGAAATCCACAGGCTGAAACCGAAACGCGAATTGACTTATTTTTCCATCTGTAGACGGAAGGTCAAATTTTCTATATGAATAATATTAAAAAATATGTTGAACCCGATGGGAATCGAACCCATGAAACATTGTTTTATTGCTACCAGATTAGACCAACGAACCCGTCAAGTAGCTAGTTGTCGAATGATTAATCCTTCTTACCTCTTCGGTGTTGCTAGCCTCCTTTCTACTCTGCCGTGCAACATAGGGATGGTCCTCGGGTAATTCTATAAGATGACATGGCAATACGCGTATCCCGAGCCAGGACATGAATAGTAGGGCCCCGCGGGGACCACACTCCAAAAGGTAAGCCCCAATGAGGGCTTCGACGCAATCTGCTATCGATTTGTCTACAAATCAACAGTTATGTACATAAATATACATATTACAGATCTCGTCTACTTTGACTATGACTTAATAATTATACAAAACCGTCCTTTGCAGTCTATTTTTGCTGTATTCCAATTAATAGGATGAAATAGGTACTTGCAATACCAAAAAAAGGTTATCTTCACGAACTTCATATTATAACCTTTTATTTTTAATAATTTTCATGTATATTGTAATGAACAACCCGACACGTCGAGTCGTAGTTAGGCTTATTAAGCATAGTATATTTCGCGTTTTAAACCGTTATGTTCATAGGTACCACACGAGTAAACTATAATTATGAATATATTGCGAATCCCAGAACTACCATAACATTACCTGGAATGCTATGTTGAGTTATTAGGTTGTACGGAATGAAACATCCTGTATTATCCTGCGGCACTCTCTTCTCGGAGTCTTCTTGATCGTTCTGAAAAAAGAAATAAATGTAAGTGTTTGTGTAGATGCATTGAATTTATTATCCAATAAAACGTTGTAGATTTCGAACGTAGGAGGAGTGGTTCCATGATCCCCAGAAGAGAGTCAAGATGACATGATGGCAGGTTGAGGAGACTTTACAAAATGAGTTTGTAATTTTTTTTAATGAAATCATTTTTTTTCTAATATTATCCAAATCAGTAAACCAGTCAGTAGAGTACTAACACTGATTCCCGGTTGTAAGGTGGGTGGTGGCTTATGGCAAGGAGGCAACCAGTTGTCGTGGGGTTCGAATTTCGACGCGATCATCCGCGCGCCCAGCCGCTTGTTTCGCCCGAGACGATACAGGTTAAGGTTCGATACCTGAAATATATAAAAATCCAATATTATGAAAAAAATAAACAGAATTTGTTTTTCTGAAAATATAAATTTTTACTCTTAAACATGCCCTTACAATTTTATAATATCATTTTACACTAATCTAACTATTATCTTACCTAAAAAATATAAAGATCCTCTTTAACAAATCCTTTTACATCCGCCATCTTATTACTGACAGATTATAAAGGCGGAAAATTTGAATTTATTATCGTCAATGTCATTTATTACGTAATGGCGTTGTATATCTGACCTGCTTACTGCGCATGTGCGACAGTTTCCCCTCGTGCACGGCGGGGTGTGCGCAGTACAGATACGCGGTGATCGCAAACTTGAGGAAACTGTCTCCGATCGTCTCCAGGCGTTCCAGGTTTATTCCGTCGTTCGCGTTGGACATGGTTAAGGCCTGGAGAATATTGGAAGTAAGTTTACAGAAGCTAGTTTTAGGGTTTTGTGTGTTCAAACCCGTTAACAACGCAACCCTAAAAATTAAGCAGTCTTTGATGTCTGTCTGTCCAGGCCCCGGTGGTAAATGGTAATAAAAGTGTATTTAATGTTTAATCAATTGAAAAACACGTAAATAGGCGGGGGGCGAAGCTTAGTCATACTTTATAGGCCTCGGAAATAATTGAGTTACCTTAAGTGAAATGTTTATTGGATCACACTGTGAGTCGTATGGACAACGGTGTGGCACTCACCTGCAAAATAACACTAGGACTCGGTCCCGGATGTCCCTCCAAACTGGGCTGGTAATCAAAATCGAAATCACCCCCACTCTGCCCCTTACTATCTAGGTAATAAGGTCTCAAATCGCTTGAATCACCCCATTTTTTAACCAGATCTTCATATCTCTCTCTAGCGTCGAAACCCACATTGGCAACTTTTTCGTTTACATAATCCGCAGAGTCTATATCTATATCAACCATAGAGAAACAATTTAACTTTTTAATGTCTTCTTCTGTCAGAGATACTCGCAACTCAGCAAGGAGTTTCCGCTTGTTTCTCTCTATTGCTTCTAGCGTTACCTGCCCGTTGACTACTTCTACCCCGTTGAGGTATGGAAAGAGTTCTGATATTCTATCATCTATCGCTTTATCTGTTATAGTCTCTAGTTTATTAAAATTATTTTCTTCGCTTTTAATACTATTTGACACGTCTTCCAAAGTGTCTGTTTTTGACGTTTGATGTACTCTATCAAACTCGTTTATTTGTTTAACATCTCGAGTTATAATTTCATTGTTTGTAACTATCCTATCAACTTTAACAATTGGTTCATCAAGTACCAAATTATTTTCTTCGTATCTTGCTATAACGTTATCAATTTTTTCTTTATGTTTCACATGTGCATAATCACCTACGCTATGTGTATTATGTAATGTTTTTTCATTATCTTTGTTCAAATCTTCGCCTTCTTGTTTAATTATATTATCAATCATAGTTACTTCAGCACTAGTTTTGCTATTACCACAGATAACGTCAATTTCTTTACCTTCAGGTAATAAGTCTTTAACAGGTTCATTTTTGTTAATCAAATGACCGTCTTCCATTATTTCCTTCTCGTGTAGTTTAACAGAGTTTCTGAAATTTATTACATGCTGAAAAAGAAAATAATTTTAGTAATCTTTAAAATAAAAAATCTCTATTGTAGTATGTATGTCATAATCGTAATGATTAAAACGTACGAAGGGTTGCCTGGAAGAGATCGCACTAAAGTGATAAGGCCGCCCATTGCACTCCATAACTTGTAAGAATAATTTATCGTTTTAACTCGTATTATTAAGAATATTTTTTAAGGTAATATATTGTGTACTTTGTGTTTGTGTGTGTTGCAATAAAGAATTAAATAAATAAATAAAAATAAATTTTAAAGGAAAGACATTATATCATTTAAGTACAATAAGATAAATATGTCCTCTTACTTTTTCCGTACGTGAGTCTACTCGTCAACAAGGTATGAAATTTATCGTACACTTTACCTAGAACATTGCAGTAGTGTAAATGTGCCTACTGTCAAACTTATCATTTATTAGCTATATAAGACTAAGTGTAACCTTTAAGCCTTTAAGCTCAGGATAGAACCAAAGTTGAGATCCTTACCTCTTCTGGTGGTGTTCCATCCCTCATGATCGACTTATAGGCTGCTAGATCTTTCAAATCGTCATTACGGTCGGGAATCGGCGCAGGCGCAACTGGCTTTCGCCTCTCGACGTCCACCGCTTCCGCCTCGTGCGCCGTTTTATATTCGATTCGAACGCCCATTGCAGCTAAAGAGAAACATACACTTTCATTTAAACCTATTAATGTTACAATACAGATTGAAGAGAATTATGGGTTTACAAATAACACCTGGCGTTTTAAATAGTTATAAATGTTTTATTTAAATGATTTTATTTTTTACCAAACACTGCTTTATGCTCGTCACGCGGATTTTATTTAATCCCCGTGTGACCACCGCTGCTACAAAGCATTCTAAACGTCGCGACATAGTTAAAACGAATTGCAAATAAGTGTTTCGCTTTCGTTAAAAGAGGAAGCGAGATCGTAATTACTCAAACCAATATACCAATTCTAACCTACCCAGTAGTAGACAATGGTATACTAACCATTGGTGTTCTTACTGCTGCAGAAACCTTCGGAATCTTCATCGCTGCCTTCCGAGTTGAAATCGGAGTCGTCAGTGTCGAAATCACTAAAAGGCAAACAAAGTGTTTTAGAGACTACTGGAAAATGTGGATTCGACCCCCACTGGGCGTTAGGCGTTAAACATTTGGTCTAGAACAACATTACCTGGACAGGTAAGAACAATCACTGTCCGCCATTGAGAATTTGCGCCCCGGGGTGTAGCTCTTCGGCTTGTTTATCGGCTCGGACCAGTTTGCACCACCTGTTATACAATTGATATTGAAGCCAAAAACTATTTACTCATGCTGCTAGGCGCACTGCAACGTAGATAAAGACAACATCTCAAGATGCTCAAGATTTATTTATTACTTAAAAACCAATCACACATCAAGATCTGACGAAGACGGCGTCAAGAACCATTTCTCAATTACGTCTAATAAGATCGAAAAACCAAGTTCTCAACTCCTTTCGCGTTTCATACCTTTCTATTTTTATTTTCTTATTGTTTATACATCTTAATATGCTTTACATGATGGCATTATAGAAATTAAAACTAGATTTTAATAATTAAAAAACACTGTCCGTAGTTTACGCGAGAAGAGTACACATAGTAAAAATCTTTAGCGGTTTAAAACACGAAATTTATTAGTTCGACCACGAATACAAAGCATCCGAAACGTCGTACCGTAGTAAAGTAATTTTCGAATAAGCTAACTAAAATATTTCGCGTTTTGCACGGTTAAAGTGTTTTATTAAAAACGGTATTATATTTACAATGTTAGATACCTGTAGCCGAAGTGCAAAAGGTGAGATTTGGAGGCAGGGGTTCCATAAACTCGTCGTAGTCTATACTCTGTGGTATGGAGGACGCCATTTCGTTACTCCAAGTGCCGATCTCGAAGCCCTGCGGAAATCGACCTTATTACAATTCCATAAGACTAAAGATTAAACTACTTTTCGGTAACAGATAACAAATATTATATGTAAGGAGGTTTAAATTTCCCGCGAATCACAAAGATTTGACATATTGTGCATGACGTAACGTCAAAATGGAAAAAGATGGCGGATTTAATGGGTAACACCTTTAAAGAAGTGATGAAGTGTGAAGAAATGAGTGAGTTGTTTCCTTTCAGATCGATGCAATAACAAGTATCTATTTATATGTGGTCAACACATTTTTTTAGGTCTTAAAACAGGAACAGAAACGCGAGAACGGAGTGGTCTATTCGATATTCCTACCACACATTTAGTATCCAGATTTCAAGATGAAGATCAACAAATGAAAAATTTGAAACATGTTGAATCCGGTGGGAATCAAACCCACGTCCGAGCCACACATTGCTACCATGAGACCAACGAGCCTGTCAAATATAAAAATAAAATAATAACTATAGTTTTCACGTTTTAGTTAAAATCCTCAAGAACGACTGTAACTAATTTTTTTTACTCACGCTTTCCGCTTCTTCCTTCTCTTGCAATATATCATTGATCGTCTTCTCTTTTGGCTCTTGAGCGTCTTCTGCCTTATCTTCATTCTCTTGTTCCTCTTTATCCCTGGAAGTGATTATAAAAACATCTTTATGTACAAAAGAAATGTACCAGTAAATAAAACAGTTTGATGGGGACATAGGGCTTATTCAGCACTCAGGATAGACAACAGGACTCACAAAGAGGGGATAGGGGAAATATTGAAATGCTTGTCAGCAAATGTTATCCACATTTCATTGATAGATCAGCGGGCATACAGTCAGTGTCCCCATTAGGATTTAGTAATAATAAATAATACATTTTACACGTACAAATACTGCCTGTAGTTTACGCGAGTAGTACACATTTAAATAAAACACTAAATCGATAATTTAAAAAAATATTTTAACTACGACCAATACGTTTCAGTTGCTTTGCAGCAGCCACGACGGTTGCTGTAAAGTAAGGTAGAGCAGCAAACCTTTACGTTCATCAAAACGCCCTGCCAATTGTACCTTTTGTGTTCTTCTTATGTAAGATATTGCCAAGAAATAGCCATTGTATTTACTAACTCTGACAAATATATTTTACTAAGTTTTCTACATTAAGACAAAATTATTTTTACTATTTTTTTTAAAGAACATAAAAATACCTTTGTTCCTTTTCCAACTCTTCACCCTTAACTAAGTCATCTAACTCCCTCTTCTTGTCGAGTTTTTCTGAGTCAGCACTGAGAACCTGAAAAAGATATTGTATAGGGATTCAATAATGGTCTTAGAATAAACTTATTGTTTTACCATGTAACACTTCACCTCGGACAAACTCCATCCAAAGTCCAGGGCGGGCCACGTGAATCCGGGGCAGGTTTCGTTATCTATCCTGGGTATGCCGAGACCCACGTCGATGGCTACGGCGCGTCTAATTTCGTCGGCTATCAGTAGAGCATTTATCCTGGAAAAAGAATTTTTGAAAACTTTAATATTTTTCACTTATTACCAATCGGTTATGCAACAGCATGGGACGCTGTGAGTGCCTTAGCCTTAAAATAAATATATATTTAACAAACATAAAATAATTATTAAAAAAATAAATTTAGCGAATTCTTTCAGAATTAAAAAAAAATAACCGAAATCTATTGTACAGGTTCCTCTTTCTTATGCAGGCCCCTGACCACCACTAAAGCTAGCCCTGATTTTGGTATTTCCAGCCTTAAACTTTCTAGACATTAAAAAATATAAGTTATTTCGTAAAAAGTTCTTGTGTAGAAAATATAGTAAGATTTCTTACCGATACAATACGCAAGGTAGCGCCACCGTCGCAAACCAGAGCGGCGCTGCGAAGGGATGAACTTTGCACAGTTCGGGGACCATAATCTGCTTCTGGTCGAGACGGTCGCGTTTCGCGCGGCGCGTGCGCTCCGAAGAGACGGGCAGGGCTACGCCCTTTCTATTCACGTATCTGGAAGTGGTTGTCATTGAGTAAGAAAAATATGGGATTTAAAAAATTGCGATGGTGTCTATATGACGTATTACTAAAGGTTTATTCAAAACGACAGAGAGTAGCTTTTGGATATTAAAAATAGTTTTAAAAGAAAAAACTTCGAAAACTATGTAATGTAACAAATTAAATAAAACGGTGTTAACGGTTTAAAGCGCGAAATATTTCTCCCCTCGTTCAAAAAAACTCCGTTCCGTTTCACGGGTCGGTTTATTTACGAGTAGTTGAACAGGTTTTTTTCCCCTGCACGACGGGACTTGAACCCAGGACCTCTCGCGCTTAACATTAGGTAGCACTTTTGAACATTTAGCTACAGAAGCGTTCCGTGAAATGTACCTTACTTAATTTCAAACAGATATTGCTTTGCAGGAACTTTGGTTAGTTTACGGGCTATGTTTCAAGCTTTGAAAAATATAGATTGTGTAATTGTAAAAATTGACTTTTTACCTTGGAGTAAGCAAATTGAGTCTGGCGCTGGTGTGGTCCACGTCTAGCAGCGGCTGGTCCGTCTGGGTCAAATCGGCGCCGTACTTCCCCTTGTAGTAGGAACGGAAGGTCGCGTGCTGCTCCGAGGGAAACGCCGAGTCCGGGGTGAGGTGCCAACAAATCTCCGCCACTAGGAAGAACTGGAGAGAAGAAATTTATCTTGTTAAAATATTGCTATTACTTCTTCTTCACTTCTACCAAAACGAAATAATTGTAAATATTATCTGTAATTTACGCAAGTAGTACACATTTAAATAAAACACTTTTGTCGGTTTAAAACGCGAAATATATTAGTTAAACTTATAGAATTTTCAAATGAATTTATTAAATATATTTCGGGTTTCAAACCGTTTTATTTAAAAATGAATATAGGTATATTAACACTATATACTGTGTACGAAAATACCAGTAAAGAAGGCAGTTCGCTTTTGTAACACGAATAAAACCTTAAACTAAAGGTTAGTAACTACTAACAACGGTCACACACGATGCGAATCGGTCACGAGCGTAACGGGTCTTATATTATTATTTTATTTAACACAAACACAAATAAGAAAAATAAATGAAAATTATGATTATCTGTACACCTTGTACAGAATTGTATATTTTTTCTAACTTGGCATATTTGATAAGCAAACACACATTTTACATGGAATCGTGATTTTCCCTCAAGGTTTTAATTTACTTACACTTTGAGACACTGGATTATATATTCAACTAATGAACCACCATAAGTTCACTTAATAAAAACCACATAAATTAGTAGTAATAATATTAATAACAATCCTAAAATCAATTTAAGTAAAGGGACAGATTAAAATTTCTTTAGTTTGACATTAACATAAGGATGCACAGATAGTATATACATAAGGATGTAAGCCAAGTTAACGAAAATAGAAGGTGGAAATCCCACTCGTGCATGATCGCAGAAAAGCGTTACAAACGTCGGCCCTATTTGTTGTGGTCTTTTGCCAAGTTAGAAAAAATAGACTATAGGCAACCCTTGTTAAACTGGCCGAGAAGACATGGCTGGACTGGGTCTATCCGAAATACGTCACACAAGCTCCTATGTACTGTTACCTGCGGTTGATCCTGGTTCCTGTACCACGGGGTGACCACAGCCTCGCTGTACTTCTCCGGGTCGAAGACAAACACCTCCCCTGGCCTCAGCAGGGGATTGTCCAACTTCTGCTCGCTGTCCTTCTTCTGCCACATCGCCGGGTTCTCTTGTTCTTGTATCTTCTTCTCTTCTGTATATGAGTAGATGAGTTCGAGGAACGCCCAGTCTATATCAACTATTGTGCTACCTTCTGGTGTCGTTTCTAGAAGACGTATTGTTTATTTGTAAGGATTGTTGTACTATTTATATTAAGATATGTAATTTTTACAATTTCAGATTCTCTCTATCTATCTTGAGAAAATCTATTTGCGCTAGAGATGTATATGTGATCAACGGGTCATGGGATATTCTTTAGATAATATACGCTAGCTTGTCTACCTTCTCTATCATACAAAATAACACTCACTTTTAACAGTCGGCACTACATAGTAGTTGTTCTGGGTAGATCCTTCTGTTTGTAGCTTCATACCGCGTCGGCGCACGCGCAGCACATCCGAAAAGACGAAACGCATGAAACTGTGAAGAGGTGCTTGCTCGGTTAACTATCAAATTCACACATTATTTCAAATACTTAGTTTTTTTATATTTTTTTATTATTATTGAAGTCAATCATATCTTCCCGTAAAAGGCATCGTGATATTAAACAGGTTAACTAAGCTAAGCTTAGTATAATTGTTAACCTTCTTCAAAAATGTATTTTCTTAAATTCTTGCCTCTTATATAGAAATGGGGGATCCTTACCGTCGTATTAGTTTCGCACGTCGCGGTGACAGGCGCACATCCGCGCTTAAAGCCGGCTCCACACTGACCCGCACCTCCCCTGACCTCGTATACACTGGGAACGCAGGTATCTGCAATCTGGGGACATCCAGAGTTATAACTTTTTTATTGCTTTAGACTCGTACCCAGGACCATAGTGTTTCATGTTTAACCAATTGAGCTACCATGATCTCTATTGTTTATTTTAGTTTTTTTATTATTATAGAAGAAGACGGACATAGCATGCAAGCACTTATGGGTGTTGTAAGTGAAATACCCCGGCCAATAGTATCCCAGCAATATGTGATGTCGACCTATATTAGCTTTTGATATTCGGAAAACCACAAACTGCGGTTTCAGTTACACAGAAGTTAGATCACAAACGCGATAAAACTTCACGGCTTTTTTATTTGTTGTCGATGGTTTTTGACCAGGACGATTCGATATTCCCACCACCGATTTAATATCCAGACTAAGTCTAATATGTTTTTTTGTATTGGACCAAGTGGGGATCGACCCACCGGCCCCTTGATAGCCGTACATTGCTACCATTACACCAACAAGCCCGCCAATGTCCAAAGAATTTGTTTAATATGTGGCTGTGGTATTTCACCTACCGTGAAGTGGACCCCATGTCTGTTCTTCTCTGATATAAGAGATACGTGCACACTCACTTGGTAGGCTCGCATCTGGCGACCAGGATCCCAATGGCCTGAGTGGCGTGCTGGGGCAAGTGCAGTTTCCTCCCCCTCGTGTTGTACCGCTCGGGCAACGCGCACCATAGGTTCGACATTATCGCGTAGAGCATATTCCGTTTGGTACCTGAGGTGAACCAACGCCGTTAGAACAGGGCCGGATTTGAGAGAATTCTAGGGCAACCGCCTCGGGGCCCCAATTTTTTTTTTTTTAAATAAACATTAGAAGAAAATTTTCCTTTATTTTTAATTCTATTTAGATACAGGGTCTTTCACTCATTTGTTGCCCCCATGCTCTACAGATTTTCGAATACTCACCAGAAGGATAGTTGGGTTTACACTTAGGTGTAGGGTTCGCTTCGATCTCATCGTCACTGGTGTCGATAATGGGCTGACAATCGGTGAAGGTCCACGCTGTCTGTAATACAGGCAAGTAAAGATGAAAAAGTGTATCAAAATTGGTTCAGCATTTTGAAAAACAAGTTATCCATATATTTAAAAATGCGATAACATGCGAAATATTCTTTGCTATGCAGAGGGGGGGAGTGGGGATATTACATCAATTTTAAAAAGGTGCGTTGTTGACTTATTTTGGCTTTAGACAAGAAATCGCGATCCAGACGGAAAAAGGTAAAAGACAGACACCATCAAAATCAAGACTAAACAGAAGACGTTCAGTACTGGTTTCAGAAAATTATAAATTATTTTTTAGAAGCAGGTAGGTATAACACGTTGATTATTACACATGGCATACTGTCACTCAAAAAAGCCCGTTCTTTTGTGAGAAAGGGATGTTCACCAAACACCTTAAGAACCGAAGGTTCAGCTTAGTTATCGACCTTCCTCTGTGTCGTACAACCAAAGCAAGCTTTGTCGGGCTCGTGAGTTCGATCCCCATCTAGTCCAACATTTTTCTAATCAATATATAATTTTTGTGAAACATGTTGGCCTTCGTCTGGAAGTCTGGATATTAAAAGGTGGGAAAATCGAAACCGACCGGTCAGCCACAGATGAAATAGCCGTGAAATTTAATCGCGTATCGGTTTCAATCTGTGGATTTCTGAATATACAAAGCCAAAATAGGTCGAGAGCATATCTTGTTCAGATGCTATAGGCTTCGGGAACTTCACCTATTTTTGCTCTATCATTAAAATTTGTATCTTACGCGTTTATAATAATATTGGCGCCGCTTTGTGGTACCAGGTCTCGCCGAATCGTTGACGTCTGTGACCTCTGGGTGGAGGTTGGCGTCCATGTCGGCAGCTTTGAAGTTCTCCTTACCTGAAATCACAAAGAGTCGAAAAATTACATCACGCTAGAATTACACACGTACCGTCAGATAGAGGTATTATATTAGGTACTTTACATGAGGGGAAATTTAAATAGAATATTTTCAACGGTTTGAAACGCGAAGTATAGTTAAATTGACCCTCTCCCTATGCCGGTTCAAGTCCTGCCCGTCTCGTGAAATTATTTCAATCTAAAATCGATCTTCAAATTTAGTAGTAAGTATTGAAAATTATGTTACACATTGCGTTTTTCGTCGTTAAAAGTGTTTTTATTGAAGTTTTTTTTATATTATACCTACCTATAGGCATCAGCTGGTCATCTAGTTCTCCCGACTTATGCAATATTCTGCAGGCCTGCAACGCAACCATCCGCCGCGCCAGCACACGAGTGGGCATCGGGTGACCCTGAAGAAGAGAAGGAAATTATACTGTCCTGTTGTTGCCTTGTGGTACACTCAACTGTAGATGGTGAGGTCTTAGGTTCAAAACTTGCATCAAAGGAAATATGTTATTTTAATTATAGCAGATGTTATTACTCCCGTACCCCAGAGAGTTTAGGTATCGTATAGGTTATCGTCACTAATTTAATGGTGCTAATCGTTTAATCCCACCAACCCGCACAGGAACAGTACGGTGGAGGAGACACAAATTAAAGGCCTAGTTATATACCTAATGAAGAGAGATGGAAGTATAGAGAAGCTATGCCCGCGACCTCGCCCGGGGGGTGTAATTATTTGGGCATCATGTTTCATCATTTATTTTTGCAAACAACCTCCTCAGCTTTTTTGAATTTTTTGATAATGAAACAAGATAAATATTTTCCTCGTTTTTTCCCCATTTCTCTGTTATACCTCGATAAGTGGTTCGACTAATACAAATTATTTTCAATTCGAACTAGTAGACATTGAGATTAGCGCGTTCAAAAAAACAAACAGACTAACAAACTACAGCTTTACAACATTAGTATAGATATTCATAAAATATAATTTATACATTCAAACTATGAAAACAATTGATTTGGTTTGGTCTGTGTAAAGTTTTCATCAAGTTACAGAACTACACAGGCAATGAACCCACTAGAATTGCCACACCTAAACCTGAACTAAGAACCTGAACATTTTAAGAAACATAAGATTGAAAGAACTAACCACTATATTATATTTGACGGGACAATTCAATGGCATACGAAGCGTGCAAATGTATGCCGGTTTCAATTCGCCATTGGCGGGTAGTTGCACTTCCTCGATCCACCATTGCGGCGCTAGACGCGTGAATGTATCAGAGGGTAGTTTTCCGCAATACCTAAGAATAAAATTTTTATAATAGAGGAGGATAGAAAAGCATCGGGGTTCACTCGATGGCAGGTGACAATACCCAAACCATCTTATATACATCTCAACAAGCTGCGCTGTCGCCGGTTTTTAATTACCGAATCCAGAGACTGAAACCGAACGCGTTTTTCATCTGTCGACGGTAGTTCGTGAATCTTAATAAGTTTAATATCAAAATTTCCAGACGAAGTCCATGTTTAGAAATTGATTAACATCATTAAATATATATTTTGTATACCTGCCACAGACGCCGGCGTATGAGTCAAAAATAGTACACGGGTAGTAGGTAGGTTATGTTGTACAAAGCAAATAAGATAAAGAAATTTAAAACACTGCGACACAGGCCGCAATCGAATGGTAGGCTTTCTTATACGTAAATCCAAGCTATGCTATATTGAGAAGCATTATCTTGAAAAAGACACTTAAATTATTTCCTTATTGTACAATTGTTTTTTTGAAGACAATATCCGTCTCTTTCTCTAATTAACTACATATTTGCCAAAGTGAGACAAAACATCTCACCTATTTATCAACGCGATTGCGCTATTCAAGTCGACACTCGCAAAACTTTCTTCACACTTTTTTACGTCGTACTCGACTTTCATTTCTCTCTCGCTCACTTTTTCCCCTTTCCCCACTATGTCACTCACTTTTGAATCACTTAGTTCTCTGAAATCTAAACTATAGTTCTTGCTGTCACTTATAGTTCTACACTCACTTTTATTATCTTTAACATTTTGAGCACCATGCATATCTTTATACTTCTTACTCGAATTAGGTAATCCAATTTCTTCGTCACTTTTAAATTCAATTATTTCGCTGTTTTTGACATCTTCAATTTCATTTACGTTTTCATTTTCGACAGCTTGAAACTGATTTTTTTCATCGTTTGGTATTTTACTATCTTCGACAGTTTTTAATTCTTTAACATGTTTTGTTGAATCTTGTTTGTGATTATTTCCCAAATCATTTACCGTGTGGACCATTTCCTTACTTACACTACTAAGCTCTTCTGTATTTTCTACTATATTATCAAGCAATTCCCTATTCAATTGATTATATTCATTTGTTTGTCTTTCGTCAATAATATTTACCTCCCTTAATTCTTCAACAGATGTACCTTCAGCTGTTACTACATTATTATATAATATGTCTCCATTTTGGTTTTTATTAAATTCCTCTAAATTAACATTATGTATTTCACTACTCTTATCTCTTATACCACAAACAGATTCGTTAACATCGCGTATTTTGTCAAGTATACGTTTGTTTATGGATTCACATGTGTTTATTGGACTATACGCTTTAATACAGGGTGTGTAGACATCAGCTGCAAACTCTTCCTCTTGTGGAGGTTCATTTTGTATACCACAACCACATTTTCTTGTTACTATCTGTAAATAAACGTCCATTAGTCTTTGGTATACTTATTCGATTGTGAAAATAAGGGGAGGGGCTACTGGAGTATATATATGGCTACTTTAAGTACTGGAATAGATCAATTCTCAATTACTTAATGACAAATCACAGAAATATGGATCAGTTTTACTATTAAGCTCTGCATTGGTCCTTTATTACCAAGCAAGAAATGATTGGGAAAGGGGATCCCTCTTTCAAAGCAAAAAAAAAATATAATTTACCTGATCAAGCTCCTTATAAATGGCCAAATTGTGTATCAGGAGACAGCTGTGCTTCTCGGCGTTCGCTAATAACGCTACGGAAGACTTGGAAGCCCTAGCCCTACTTCTGCAGAGGCCATATGAACGATATCTGCACAAACAAAAGAGAGGCTTGTACTGCATGGAGCCATCCATTGATAGCAATGTATGCCTAATAATTCACAGGTCCCCAGTGGGCTTGACCCACCAGGATCAAAACGTTTCAAAACTAAATTCATACTTTTTCTGGAAAGGAATTCGTTTAATCTAGACATTGTAGGAGCTAGGAATATGGAAATACAGTCACAAGCTACCAGACACATATAGTAAAGCTGAATGTAAATCGGTTTTTAGTTTCAGTCTATAGATTTGTGATAGTCCGAAACCGAACATAGGTTTTGTTTCCACATTGATTTATTATATTACATGGCTAGGGCCTTCATCAAGTAAGCCTCAAGCATGTCTGTCCGCTTCTGTCTTTAATAAATAGCGATGCTTACGACTGAGGCACGTCCCATCTCACAACGAGGTTGCACCTAGGTAGATCTATACCCTCTTCTAGCGCCGATGTTGCCAGCAGCAAATTACATTCATGCATACGAAACCTGAAAGTGAATAATTATTAATTTAGCGGTAGCTTAGAAATTAATAACATTCGACAATAGAACAGATCCCTAGCATACCCATTTATACCTTGAGACTAGAGCCACCCTCAAAGCATCCCAGACGTCCCGGGGCCGGAGTTCAATAATTAGTATATTAAAATAATTAGTAATTAAACCGTTAAGTGCTTTATTTGAAAGCTGTAATACCGAAATAGCTTAACGCTCGCAGCTACAACTCGAATCCGAAGCTAAAATATCATTCGTAAAACATTTAATTTGTCTTTACAGTCTCTAAGTGTAAAGCATATAGCGTGTCTTACTTCTTGAGCACGTCCTCTTGCTTCCTGCCTTGGCGCTGACTCTCTTTTGGTTCCTCAACACTTTCCACGGCGCAGTACTGTGCACAAAGATGAGAGAGAGACGGGCGCGAGCGAGACATGTCCTATATAGATACAATATTATCATCACACACTAATATTCTAAATTGTATTTGATTTCCTTACATCCCTATAGGAATTATCTTTCTAGACATAACTATTAAATACACAAATATGCTAAAGTACTCCATGACCGCGCAGAATGAGCCATGTTGAACCTAATGCAAAACCATTTAGTTGTCGTTAGTGTGCCAATCTTGAAAACAAATACTTGAAATATACATTGTTTATTGCATGATGTAAGGCCATCCATCGGACTCGTGGTGTGAAAAAGGGGAAGACGAAGGCATTATATCGGAACTAAATATGCAAATGGGGGGTTTTAATGACTATCAATAATTTCATATGACTATCAACTAAACATGTGATGTTAAGATAAGGGTAGAGGTAGACTTAAACCTGGGGAGGAGAGGGTTAAAAATGCCTATCAGACTCTTTAAATATACAAAATATGAGATAACACTGCAACAAACAAGCTAAAGCTCTATAGCATCAGTATAATGACTTACCACAATCATCATAAACATGATCTTGGCCATCAGGGGTTCCTTCATAAAAACAATTCCACAGAGGGAATCATTCGTTTGAGGTTGTGTTTTGACATTGTGCTTTCTTCCTCTTCCTCTGCCTCTGCCACGTTTGTACACTCTTTGCTCTGCATCGCTACTTTTCACTTCCGTTATATCACTGTTATTTTTCACCTCTATTACACTCTCGTCTAAAACTGGTTCTAAACTGTCTTTTTTCACTTCTTCTACAATTAATTCGCTGTTATTTTTTTCACCTATATGTGTTAAGCCACTGGATCCTTGAACACAAGCTTTTTTCTCGCAGTCGTTTTCAACACTAGTACAATTATTTTTCGAAACTGCCTCATTATCTAGTAAGTCACTGTTTATCAAATCTGTCACTATATTATTACTATTCCTAACTTCATTATCCTTTTGGAGGACTATTTCACTGTCTTTACTTGTATCACTGTTACTTTCATTTACGATTACATCACTATTTCGTATAAGTTCAAAAGATTCTATAATATTTCTTACCTCCCTGTCATTGGGATTCACTTCAGTAGTCGTTATGACATTATTACATGTAGAATTATCATTATAAATGAGTACTGGTTGATCTGTCTTAACATCAATTTTATTTTCTTCAACAGTTTCATTTACAGTGTTAGTAATTCTATCATTTGACTTACAATTATCACTTATGTTATGGACTGTGATTGTATCATCTTTATCAACTGTTATATTTACAATATAACCAGTATTTATTTCGCATTCTTCAGAAATATTTTTGGCAGCACTTTCCATATTTCTCTCAAGGCGAATTTCAGAAGTGTGATTAGATTCGTCAAACTCCTTCAAATTGGACTCTATTATATTAACATTGTCTTCAATCTTATTCCCTAGTGCATTAAAATCACATTTATTAATTTCGTCTAACAATTCTGTTGTTCTTGATCTCTTTAGTCTTTTTTCAGGAAAGTTTTTATCAATCATTGTATTATCATTATTTTGAGTAATTTGTGGATCACACGTCTTAGTATTAATAGCATCTTTATCATCATTATGCTCTTCACTCACACATTTAATACTTTGTTCAACAATTTCTAAGTTATCTTTATTTTCTGGTTGAAATTGTTCTAAAATTGACGCAAATCGCAGGACTTTTGGAGTTGAGAATGAGGATAACTTTTTCCAATCTGTTTCGCATTTTTCGAATACTAGGTCAGCGTAGCATCTTATTTTGACGAAAACCGAGGTGCATAGGCAAAGCAGAAGAAAATGTCTTTCATATGGCACTTTTATTTTTAGCTTCTCCAGTTTTGTTAGAAGGGAAAACGCCGCTTTATCTGCAGCATAAGGACCTGGAAATAATTAATTCGAAAAAAATACATAAACAAACTTCATATTTTTCTTAACCAAGTCATTATTTCATAGTTAAACGACTTGTTTGAAAATTAAAAAGTCTCTTTAGAAGCCAAGTTCCAACAACACACCAAGCTCATCCAAAACGTATAAAAACTGGTAAAGCATCTCTTTAGGCTCCAATGTGGGGTCAGGTATATTCATAAATTCTTCGTACAACTCTTCACCGTATATTTCCGTAGGGTCATACCTAAAAGAAGATAAAATGTATGCTTATGTTTTTGTTCATTTAATATTGTATAGTCTGTTTCTTCTTTATACCCCAATCAAAATATAGACTAATGTTTCCTGTATTAGGAATATAACAAATTTACGTAGAGGGCTGGCTATTGAGTGACAACTTTAAATATACAAGGACTTACCTATGTTCATTAATAAACTCCATGGCATCAATAATAGTGGTCCTCATGAAGGACTCCAGCTCCTTGTATGATTCGGTAACACCTTCGACTTGGTGGGCAAATTCCACTATCACTTCTTTCGGCTTCGTTATTGACGGTGACAGCCTGTAATTTAAGCTCTAGATTATACATATCATACAGTACTACAAACAATATGGCCTACTAATTCTTCACAACTGTTTGCAGCTAGCAGGATACATTCAAATAAAACATTTTTAACGGTTTAAATGGCAACGAAATTATTAAAAACTGGGCGCTGTCTTTCCTGTCCGCGAGCAATCAAAAACTTGCTTCGTACTTGTATACTTTGCCACTTAAACCTATTAAAGCGTTTTTTTAATACTGTAGGACTGATTTAACCAGGTTCAAGAAGATCCATTAACACAGGCAATGAAAGAGAACCGGGATCTGATTGCAACTCACAATGATAGATGATTCTCATTTATCCAGGTCCCACTTAACCAAATTGGACCGTAAAATGAACACCTAAATTAATATACTCTCGGAAGCAAGACAGTAATTGGCAATGACACGATAAAGAATATTCCAAGCTACTTCCACGTACCTTTTGCCGCCGTCGATATCTTCCGCCAAGTCCATCTCACAGCACAGCTGCCTTTCCAACTCTTCAATCTTCCACTCCAGCTTCTCATACATATCAAAATCATCGAGGTTCTTATAAAGACTCATATCTTTCGCACTTTTTACGCTATCGTTAATTGTCGCTTCATAATCTGTATTAGTGTGCTCAATAACACACATTGTTTTCTCACTATCCTTATCTTTGGTAGATTCGTCCGCTTCGGTATCACCTAAAATTTCTGCTTTTGAATTATTGACATCATCAAACCCAAGATCATAATTTTCTTTATTGGAATCTTCATTATCTTCCAAAGCGCATTCTGTCGCATGAACTAAATTATCATTTAGTTTGGTACTATCATTATTTTTCTCAACTGTAACATTAATGGGAGTTTTGTCAATTTCATCATCACAGTTTATAGGTGTATTGTTCCATTCGCTGTCTTTCGTTGATTGAAATAGGGGGTAAGTCATAGCTAAGATCCTGGGTCTGTTCAATTCTTCGCAGTCTTTGTACAATTTCATTATCTGTAAAGAGATTCATGAATACTAAGCATAACGTGTTGGTACTATTGCATGGAGATATCATTCCCACGCCCACTATAATACTTAATTATAGTGGGCGTAGAAATAAAACGGATAGGGGGTACGTATAGACTGTTTTTAAGTAGATTTATTTGACAACTCACTAGATACAATCAAAGCACGAAATAGTTCTTAATTATAAATATTGCATAAAAGTGTTAAAAAGTTAGACTTAAGTTTTTTTTGGGAACAGTGAACCATTAATTTCTGAACAATTTTCATTTCCAAGATTTTTGCATCACATTGTCTCATGTCAATGGTTTATAGCTAGTCGTAGAAGCATATTTTCTCATCTCATACTTACATATTGTAAATGTTCATCGAGGAATATCAAATGGCAGCTGTCAACTACTAAAACGTTCACTTGAGTCATGGTTAGGTAGCCTTCTTTCAGTATACCACTTAGAACTGCAGACGTGCAAACAATGACCTGAAGATTGAAATTGGACAGTTGCTCAACTAAAATCAAAGTTAACATACAAAATTTGAGCAAGCCCTAAAAATAAATTACTTAAACTGCAACTGTGCTCATAAAAAATATATATATCTACCCTCATATTAATTTAACATGAAATCTGTCCCGCAGACTTGTCTTGTCTTGGGATGTTGTCAAGTAAATATATATTTTTTTACATAAACGTCTTGACATTACATTGCGTGAAGGGTTCAAGTATGTAGAGCAACAGGATGGATGGATGCCGGTTCAAGTCCTGCTCGTGTAATTTTTTTTTAAATTTATAACTCTGTCTTTAGAAGCTTTGGATCTTAAGCTCAGACATTATGATAATTACAAAAAAGCTGTCGTCAACCCACCTGGTTTTCCTCCAACTCTTGTGACCAATCCTGTACATCATTAGAACTCAACACAGCTACCACCTTCAAGTCCGTAAGAATTTTCAGCTCGTGTGCGACGCAAGCGATTCGCGATTGACGCGTTACGTATATTGTTCGTTGATAACACGACGATAGGGGCCTATAAAATATGAAACAAATTAATGATTATGTACGGGCAAAAAATAGTGATAAGAATATTAGATATTGGGACAAGAACAAGTCTGTAAACTACAGACATGTTAAATGTCTGTAGGTATTTATAAATGTCTTCCATAAATTTCCCAAATCTTCCAGATTGCCTGGGAGACTTTGATAATAATTTTTAATGTACTAGATTGCAATATTTATACGTTTTTTCCTAAAAATGCACCCTGCTTTGGAAACTGTGATTTTTTAAATAATTTTTTGTCGGCCGAAGTTAATAATCATTTTTAAATAATTTTAACTAATATATCTCGTTTTAAACCGTTAAGGTGTTTTATTTACGTATGTAAGATATTACTAAAATAATTTACAATTAACTCTTTCCTCCATTTCATACATTGCCTAAATTAGTCCTTCCTAATTTAGAAAATCCTATGTAGTAAATTAGTTGCTGTTAAAGTAAAAGATTCTGCGTTTCGTGCGAGGTAAGGGACATAAGATATATCTATACTAATATATATAGCTGAAGAGTTTGTTTGTTAGTTTGTATGTTTCAGCGCGATAATCTCAGGAAGTACGGGTTCGAATTAAAAAAAATACCTTTGTGTTGATAAGAGCATTTATCGAGGAAGGCTATAGGCTATAAAACATTGCGCTCTGATTAATAGGAGCGAAGCAACAGCGGGAAATGTGGGAAAAACGGGGAACATTATTTCATTATTATCTTTGTATGTTGATTATGCTTACACTCTAAAAACGGTTCAAGATTCACGAAAAAATTAAGAAAATGATTCATCTTTAAATTATAGAAAAAAAGTCGGCGACAGTATCTGTCTATCTCTTGAAATAAACTCGCAAGAACGACGGGAGGCGACCGACGTCGTGGGTAAAAGCTTAAATTTATAAAGAGGTTTGTAAAACAAATCTGAATACCCAAAAAAATATTCTACGCGGACAAAGTCGCTGACACGGCTAGTATAGTATATAATATAGGACTCTAAACTGGTCACATTTAATATATCATACTAAAACAGCAGCAGCTAAGACAAAGCATGCACATGAATAGACAAACCCTCGAATAGCGAAAGCACACTCCACAAGAAGACTGGTTGGTATGAAGTTAGTGTGTTCCGTTATCATCAAATTCTTGGCCCCAACCGTTGCGGCAAGCCTCGATCCACCCTCTGCTGCAGTCAGGCGAGAACATGACTCCATCTCTGTAAATCAAGTGCTTTATATATATGCAACATCTATAATTCGGTTTTTAATTATGCCTTAACAAATTTTCAAGGACAATCTTAGAAATATCTTTTTTCCTCTGTTATATAGGAATGGAACATAAATTGAATGAATTAGACAAAACCCACATTTTAACTACCAGACTGACTGACAATGATGGTTCAAGTCCTGCCCAAATTTTTTTTCGAATTATTATTATTATATAAGTTTTCTAACACCACACTGCGTTTAATAAACTACTGTATAAACGCAAAGGCTTCAAAAGATTGATTATTCTTTACAGCCGGCTTAAAGCATTTAATTGACTAAATCTAGTTCATCATTTTATCGTTTTGATGTACGTCATGTAACAGAGGCAACACTGCAGAGCACCATATATTGCAGATTTTGTAATCAAACAATCCACTTTGAAGAAATAGTAATCCAATACAATGTCACCATTCACAGAATCATAACATATGTGATAAGGCATTCATTCTATTGTAATTGGAGAAATCAACTTAAGATTTAGAAACAAATGATTTATTTAACAGCAAAAAAATTATAATCGATTGGTTTCCTTGTTTTTGCAAAACATTTCTTTTTGGTATACCATGTGGAACTCAACACTTTTTATTCTTAATAGGTGCTAACCTATATATACTGTTATATATAAAGTATGTATGTAATATGCCAATCATAACTGTAATAATAAATATATTACAAATGTATCTTCTCTATTGCAGAACTGATATTTTTCCAAACAAAGCCTATTCTTCAGCTTGTGTCTTTGAAGCAAGTACCATTTAAATTAGTTGTTCCAAACAAAATGACTGTCAGACACATCAACTAAATTTTTCTAAGTATTCAACATGCTTCTCTACTGAAATATAATACAAAGAGTACACTTTTAATAATCTGTATACTCAACAAGGTATTTATACTTAAGAAACAATGTATGCTTATTAGATAAACAAAATCCAAGTTCGCTTGTAATTAGATTAAATAAATGTCATTATCTACTTACTTATAGGTACTGTCCTGGTAAATAAACTTTAATATTAAGTTAATACACACATCAAGTTGCAAACGACAACATATTATTTATTTATTTTAGGAATAAACCATTTCACAATACATTCACGACACTGAAGTACTCAAATAAGAAATAACTTAGCCACGAACTTACTGAGCTAAGTAATATTTACATAATTTTTAATATATTTGTTTTATATAAAACAGCAGAAATTAAGCATTACACAAAAAATATCAATAGAACTTTGTACAAAATTTTTACGTCGACAAGCGTCCGATTGCCGGCGCTAGATACTGACAACTGACACTGTAAAATATCAATGTCAATTTGCTAATAGCCAATGACAGAGAGTAAAATTACAATGTTATAGAGACAAATACTTATTTTAAATCTGTGGTTTTTATTATCATATAAAAATGTTACTTTACAACATTAATACACAGATTATAACGTATAATCTGTGTAACTAATTCAGAGAGAAGATAATTCAAAAGTATTTTTTTCATTATGTAGGAAAACATACATACAATTTCATTCAAATTCAATATTTCCAGAAGAAGCGTCACATGTTTCCGGTACAGTATGAATTTATCAGAAAAATGTTGGACAATGTGGGAATCGAACCCGTAACCTGTTGATTATTAGCCGTACATTGCTACTATTACCAACGAGCTCGTCAATTGTTTTTTTCATAACCATAGTAAGGCATAGGTACATAAGATTTTGCATTAAAAACCTAATGATCTTTAAGCCATATAATTATATGATACGTTATAAACTTTACAGCAAAGCTTCGCTATCTGTGAATTAAATAAAAAAATCGATTTTAGATTGCTTATCTGTATCTGTCACAGTGTTTAAGCTTTCTTACAAAATTTTCATAATAGAAGTCTAAAAAAGTATTCTCGTTTTTATTAATAATATCATGATAGCTCTACTTGTAATGTAAAATTATAATTTGAATAAACAATAGCTTGGTTGAAATACATAAAGCAGGTTCGTATTACAAACGAATATATTATCAAGATTAAACATTTTAATAAGTACGAAAAAAGATAAAAATATAATGGATAAGTGGTAAATAATATGGTAGTTATTAATTAAAAAAATTAGTAATTTTTGAAGTTCTAAAAACACATGCTTAAGAACCTGACTGTTTTATTAAATATGAAGATGCATTAACAAAAATTTACAAACAACAATAGTGTGTACAGACACACACTATTGTGAGTCAATCAAAGATAAATTGTGCTCTTGCTGAGTAATTGGCTTCTTTAAAGAATACCATGTACTTGTATAAAAAGTAGATTTCCTAAATTATTATCAGAGGAGCTACAAGGGATTTTGTGTTATCTACTTCAACATATTTCTTACAGAATGTGGCAGGCACCAATTGATGATTTATTGAAAGTGGATCGACCACATGGTACTCCAGTGCCAAATTTTAACCCATTTGAAATTCTGGAACCACAGAAAGTTAACATAAATAACAATATCCTAGTTGATATTAGCACAAATGACAAACCAGTTAAAAATACTGATCCAAAATTAGAAATGGGTTCATTTATAGACACAGTTACAAAAAAAGAATATAACCTTGTGGATCTGTATCAAAATATCTATGTGACACCTCAGCATGTAAAAAGAACTGCACCGAGACGAACAGACAATGAATCCCTGATCGACTTCAGTGATTTCTTTGACCATTTAGAGAGTGGTTGTATTAAAACCAACAAAAGTACGAATGCAGATGAATCAAATACATTGAAAACATATGATTTTGATAATACATTACACAGTTAAAATGTTAGCCAAACATTTGAAAAAAGATTCACATTTGGAACTAAATTTAAATAAAAATTGCCATGAAATATTCAATGGAGGTAGTTTAAATTTGAACAGTATTGTAAAAACATCAAATGACAACTCAAATACAGGTACAGTCACTGACAGACACAAAACCACACAGTCAAAACCACCAAACAATGACAATATCTTACTAAATAAAAATGAAGTTTTGTTGAAAAAATCAACAAGTGATAACCATATGATTTCAAATCGTGGCACACCAATACATTCCAATAATGATATTCCTCAAAGTTCTGAAGGCAATATCGGAAAAAGCAAAAAGGACTACAGAACAGAGTTTCTAAAACATTACCAACGACACGACGACACGATGCGATTAAAAATCTTGCAAGAAACAAAAAACGCAAATTCCAGCACCAACAAGTGCAGTGAATGCCAAAAAACAAAATTGCAAAACTTGATCAATGTCAAAAGGCCGGTAGACCACAATGAAATGAAATCTCCACTCGCAAACATGATATACAAAAACCAATTCGATTTACGAGTGAATCCGGCACAGTTACTGCAAACGGCCGTAAAGGATCAAAAATTGTATTCAAAACAGCACAGCACTTCAGAGGATTACTCTAAATTAACAAAAGGGCCGGACATTTATGAAAAATCGAGAGTACTACCGCAGATAATGGAAAGGCTGGCGGCGAGAAAAATGACGCTCGATGCACAAAAAACAATAGAACGATCTAGGCGTCTAGTATTGGAGAAAGGGGAACAATCGAGGGTCCAGTTGGAAGAAGCCGCTGCTTCAAATATTCTGGACAATATACCTCTGAAGACCGAAGTGCTTATGCAGGATTGCAACAAATCGCGTCTTATCGATTTAAAAGTTAGAACTTCTTTTGAAAAGTTCGTTAAAACAGGACAATTTATTTAATTAAACGCACGTAATTAAATCCTGATAAGTCCTATCAAAATGGGTTCATCTATTTACAATGAGCCACATTGAACAGATAGACAAAAGAAAAGAGAGAGAGATATGAGACCTTTTCCACGCTATTAGCATACAACAATCTTGTGAACCAAATATTATAGTTTCATATGCTATTTAATAATGAATTGATAATATGAAAAGGATAGTATTGCTTATTAAAATTGTAAATCACATTATATTACTTTGTAGGAAATTAATGACTTATATTATATTCATATGTTATTATCGACTTGGTATCTTTATAATTAAATGAAGTAAATTATTCGTTTGTTTAAATTTTTCTGACAATGATTTTTCCGCCTTCGTATCCATTTTTCATAAACCTAATGACAAATATCCTAACCTCTGGTTCTGAACTTTATTCTACTATTTTATTCTTATAGCATCATTCATCCCTTTATGTTGTTTTAAGTAGGTATGCCACAGAAAATTTTCGTTTCTTTCCATCCGAGCATTATAAGTTTACCTATTGCACAAGATTCGAATGATTTTATTGCCCTCTTACGTATCAAAACCATCTTGAACGCCACAACCTATAAAGAACAATAGTTTTATTAATGGTATATTTAGGCCATCAACCAACTACAAAGTATAATATTTAGAGTATTCTGCACTATATTACTTGTTAAATCATATAGATCAGGTTGTAACATTGTAGACATGAAACATAAAACCGAGGTGATAAACCGTACCGTACTTATTTCCTATTAACAGAATAGATTTGTTTTAAGGGAAATTCCCGAGTAAAAATGAACAGTATTGCCAGTCTTTACACAAAAATGCAATATATCTTATATTATCTTCAAATGCATTATATTATACTTAAAAAGATTTTAGTTCAATGGGACTACATATAAATTTGGATATAATGATTAAAATGTTTAGTACTTATTTAAAAAATTTAAGAACAATATTGTAATAAAACTTTTTAAGGTGTTGTAATCTGTGTTTACGTGGATAAAGAGAGCGCAGTCTGCTCTCACGTGGCAGTTATCATATATCAATAGTCACTTTTGACGTTTGATAACATGCGTAACTTTGTTATTGTTTTGTTTTGGGTTTGCCGAAATATTTAAATTATGGATATTGTTAGTAATTTGGAGAGAGAAATTGCGGAGCTACGCAAGAGTTTGCAATTTAAGGAACAAGAATTGTCAGATTTAAAACATCAAATGGGAACGGTAAGGATGCTGGTAAAATAATTCTCATAATTAAAATATCCTAGTGAAGTACTCTCGTTTCGTTTTTTTAATATAAAGCACTTAAACTTTAAAATTAATTACTACTTCAGATTATAAAGTGCATTTCCCAATTTTTGGATAAATCAACATTACAACAGTCCAAATTTCAAGATCATGTCGAATATTTATTATTATTAATTACCAATAAGAACTACCTAAGTCGGTTACATTAATTTCTATGAATTGACTTATGAAACCAGTGAGTTCTAAATGGCTAAAATAGTTATATTATTTGTATAAAAAATTAATTTCAGGCTAAACTTAATACAGACAAGAATGGCTTTGCCATGGACTCTACAAATGCTTTAAAAGTACAGTTCGGTGATAGCATACCAAAATGGGCGATAGAGAGGTATAATTTAATATCTACTAAGTCTACTAATATTTATTTTTATTTCTTGGAACGGGACAGGCTTTGAACAATGGTGGTAGGCAGCATGGATGGGACTTTCCCTCTTGCATTAACTTAAGCGTTTAAACCATTTTCCAATTGGTTAAACTCTACAATGCCTCTCTGTCATGCAGGTACAGCAGACAGATATTACTACCAGATATTGGCGTAAAAGGACAGGAGAAACTGATGAAGGGAAAAGTCTTAATAGTTGGAGCAGGCGGTCTCGGTTGTCCAGCTTCTGTATATTTAGCTGGAGCTGGTGTAGGTAAGACACCTGTGAGCCAACATCCTGTTTGTATTACAGCCCTCTATTTACAAGAGTACATTTGTAAGCACTGTAAGGATGAATCGATGGTTCTTAACGCAAAAGATATTGTAAAATCTGGTCAATTAAAAGAAGACTATGAACTTCCTATACGTTGTTCAACTATGAGAGAAGTTAAGAAGATAGAAATATCCACAAGCAACTGCACATATATGTGTACGCACATATTATAATAATCTCTTGTAATATTTCTGAATAATTGAGGATTACTTGTAACTCCAATAATAAGAAAAAATTAACAGTTTAAAATGCAACATACATGATATCAATATGACTATGTCTAATATATTTCATGTTGTAAACAGTTAAGTGGTGTAATCAACATCATATAGATAGTTATAAAATTAATATACATTCTTCATGTTCAAGGTGAGATCGGCATAGTTGATTATGACTCTGTGGATGTCACAAATATACACAGGCAGTTTTTGCATTCGGAGTCAGATCAGGGTGTAAGCAAAGCGGAGTCGGCAGCAAATAGTTTGCGAAGGTATTATATTATTAGTATTTATTTGTGACACCTATTGGTAACTGGATGATCGGAAAACTTAAAATATCTGACTATTTCACTTCCCGTCATCTTTGTTCTTGAAAGTGTATGTTGTGAGTGAATTTAAAATAATGTAAGGATTACGTTAAGTATAAGGAACAGAAAAAGTAGTTGGAGAATTTCAAGATTTTTGTGACTGGTGACAGAAAGACAGCGAGTCCCATTCCACCATTTGGGCACAGAATCCTGATAAAAACTATTTATTAACTTTTAAATAAACAAAAAAACGGTTTACAAAGCAATATATATCAGTTAAACTTATTACAAAATTATTTTAACTACAACCCGACGTTTCGGATGGTTTGCAGCTGCCGTGGTCACGGGAAGACTAAAGATGGAGGTTGTCTCTTAAGTCAAAGTGAGAACTGCTACGCTGCCGTCGTCGATAGTTAAAATAATTTTACTAATGTATATCGCATTTTAAACCTCTATAGTGTTTTATTTAAATGTGTACTACTCGCGTAAACTGCAGACAGTATTTTATTCCCTCCCTGTTTGCAGCATAAATTCGCGCATAAAGGTGTCGGCATACAATGAACAGCTGGATTCAAAGAACGCTCTGCAAATTGCATCAAAATACGACGTGATCCTTGACTGCTCTGACAATGTACCAACTAGATATATGCTCAGCGATGTGTGTGTACTAGCTAAGGTAAGTGGGGGGATACTGGAAAACCGGGGTGTGGTTTATTTTTACGCGCTTATATCAATAACGCAGAGGGACTTGTCTATATAAAAAATGTATATTGTAGCCTATTTACTACCCCAGGCCACATTTAGACAGTTATTGCTTTTTTGTTTATATTGTGACTTCAAATATAATAAAACTTCTCTTTCTCAACATTCCTTAAGCTACAAAGCGACAGCTTCAAAAGACACTGGTCCTGAATACGTCAGTGTTAAGATTGAAATTACATTGCGTAAGAAGTTCAAAGATCGCGAGCAGCCACGGTATCTCAATTGGTTAGAGCAGCAGCACGGATTGCTGTGGACTCAAGTCCCGGCCGCGTCATCTAATTCTGTCTAATTTTAGGTGCCTTTAATATCGGGAAGTGCTCTCAAAATGGAAGGGCAGCTGACGATATACGGTTACAGAGCGAACAGAAATCCAAAGGAACAGGTGAGTCTTCTTTTTCTTTTTCGGTAAGTACAGGAGATCCTGTTCCTTTATCCTGTCAGGGTCGCACTGTATGCAGTGATTAGACGAGGAGTATTAGGATCAGGGCTAGCAATGAGACTGCCTTTATTATTATAACTAGCTGTTACCCACGAGGTCGTCTGCGTCCCTGATTAACTTGCAAGAACGATGGGACGCGACCGACGTCGTGGGTAACTGCTATAGTTTATTAAGATAAGAAGGTTTGCAAATATATATTCTGATGCTCAAGAAACGATCCTACGCGGACGAAGTCGTTGATACAGCTAGTTTCATATAAAGAAATGACGTTTATCATTCCAGATTTTAAGGACCTAAACGAGAAACCTTTGACTTTTGTCTCGATATTTCGAAAACTGCGAATGTGTCGTCCTTAGGCAGTTTCACAATTTTGACACTGGAGGCGCTAGGTAGAACCTTTTCATCGTCAATACTAAACTAAAATTAACTTTTCAGGAGGCAACATACCGTGGTCCATGCTACAGATGCGTCTTCCCAACGCCACCCCCAGCAGAAACTGTTGGCAGCTGTTCTGCTAACGGAGTAGCCGGTTCGGTGCCCGGCGCAATAGGTGAGTCAATATTTCTATTCAAGTCACATTATGTTTTTTAATTATTAATATGTATGTGTTTGTCTCTATTCTTAGGTGCCCTGCAATCGCTAGAAGCGATTAAGCTGTTAGTCGGCCACACGAAAGACAAGCTGCTAGTGGAAAGACTGCTTCTCTTTGATGGCGAGGATATGACATTCAGAACTGGTATTTTTATCTTCATTTTAATCTCATCATAATCGCCCTGTGTTAAGGTTGAAATTACGTTGCGCGAGAAGTGCATGTATCAACTGGTATTTTATTTATATTATTTTTGTATCATGATAGAGCTGGATATCCAAGAAAGTGTTGCACTTGATCGAAGGAGAAGTACCCCAGCTATAAATCCAAACAACATGCGCTGTCGGCCCTTATGGCATAGTACATTTCGAAATCAACAGACTGAGCTGAAAAACGATTTTTTTTCGTCAGCGGTCTGTTGTTCGTGACCCGGACGGAATGTCGATATTTCTAACCTCATTTAAAGTACAGACGTTGAAGATGAAGAGCAGTTGGACCTGGTGGGAATCGAATTCGCGACCAATCGATTGCGAGTCACGTATTGCTACCATTACACCAAATCAGTCAAAATGTAAAACTTATAGTGTATTAATGTATATTTTAGATTCATTTATAACAACGGCTTAACGCATTACAAGCACTGTGTTAAGATCGTGGATTCGAATTCAGGGAAAACAATTACTTGTTCGGGCGGGCACGATACAGAAGTCCGATAAATTATTTGTTCATAATAGATATTAGTGAAATATAGAAAAGTGTTTGCCTCTTGCCACATCCTTTACCCCCTTTTTATTTGGATTAAAGTCAAACTGCGCGGCCGCAACCCCAGCTGCCCGTCTTGCTCGGATTCTCCCACCATCACTCATTTGATAGACTACGAAATGTTCTGCCAGTCCCAAGCCAACGATAAGGTGGGTTAAGAAAAAGCATTATAAGTCTTATTTCAGAGTATACTTGGCCAATATCGACCACCGATCACGATGTAACGGGTTCGAGTCCTGGGTTGAACGAATTGCTGCTGGGATGTTTGGGATTTTCTAAGAAAATATTTAGTACCAACTCGATATATTGGTAGTGGGGGTTCCATCATAGTTTTTTGTGTAGCAGTTGAGACATCGGGCCCGGTTGTTTTTTTATGAAACTGCGCTGTCGACTTATTTTGGCTTTGGATATTCGGAAATCCACAGACTGAAACCAAAGCGCGATTCAATTTTAATCTGTTTTCGGCGGTTCGTTACCCGGACGCCATCTCATTATTCATACCACGAATTTAGTATCTACATGTCCGAAAGAAGTCCAACGTGATTCGAAATGTTGTTATACATTTATTAGACAAATGTTGTTGTTGTGGGAATCGAGACCACGATCTGTTTAATATAGCCCGTAAAAAGTATCAACATTTGGGAAATCGATATGAAGCAATATTGATTGATTCTTCAGGAATTGAACTTAAGACTCCTACCGCCAGAGAATCGGATATCCGCAACCCAATTAGCCGATAAATTGACTGATTTGGATAAGCGCCATCTCTTGGTCGACGTCAGAAGTGAACCGGAGTTCCAAATGTGCTCGATAGATGGCGCTGTAAACTACCCCTTGGATCAGATCCATAGGAACTTAGACCATCTTCTGGAGGAGATAAGAAAGTGTACCAGCCACGGTGAGTGAAGTTTTGGGATTAAGCTCGAATTTAAATTGGATGGATACCGGTTTAATTCCTGCCTGAATTGTAATTCTTTCGTTTCTTTTCGTTTTAGTGACGTTCATCTGCCGCCGCGGAAACGACTCTCAGATAGCGGCGAAGCGTGTGTTGGCCGTAATCGAAGAGGACCACAGAGGCAAAATTAAAGATCTCTCCGGCGGTCTGCACGCGTGGTCCAGGGACGTAGATGAAAATTTCCCCATTTACTAGGTACAGTGGAATTATATTTTCCCTTCATCATTCGGGCACAGAATTGTGTCCGTTAGTGGGGCACTAATAAAAAACACAGGGGCAGCGAACAGTTTTCTGCTCGCTGTTCGCGAACAACTTATACATTGACGAATATAATTGTGCACTGTCTGAATCCCTCAACGTTTTAAATGGTACTCCCCCCCCCCCCCGTAAATTCATTCTTTTCAACGATTGGCGAAAAAATTTCCCCCCAAACCCCCCCCCAATTTAAGCCCACCCGAAAAAAACCCCCCCCCCAATTTCCCCCCCCCCCCCCCCCCCCCCCCCCCCCCCCCCCCCCCCCCCCCGGGGGGCCCCCCCCCTTTTTTTTCCCCCCCCCCCCCCCCCCCCCCCCCCCCCCCCCCCCCCCCCCCCCCCCCCCCCCTTTTTTCCCCCCCCCCTTTTTTTTCCCCCCCCCCCCCCCCCCCCCTCCCCCCCCCCCCCCCCCCCCCCTTTTTTTCCCCCCCCCCCCCCCCCCCCCCCCCCCCCCCCCCCCCCCCCCCCCCCCCCCCCCCCCCCCCCCCCCCCCCCCCCCCCCCCCCCCCCCCCCCCCCCCCCCCCCCCCCCTTTTTTTTGGGGGTTCCCCCCCCCCCCCCCCCCCCCCCCCCCCCCCCCCCGCCCCCCCCCCCCCCCCCCCCCCCTTTTTTTTTCCCCCCCCCCCCCCCCCCCCCCCCCCCCCCCCCCCCCCCCCCCCCCCCCCCCCCCCCCCCCCGGGGGGGGGGGGGGGGGGGGGGGGTTTTTCCCCCCCCCCCCCCCCCCCCCCCCCCCCCCCCCCCCCCCCCCCCCCCCCCCCCCGAGATTAGGTTTCGCCCCCCCCCCCCCCCCCCCCCCCCCCCCCCCCCCCCCCCCCCCCCCCCCCCCCCCCCCCTTTTTTTTTTTTTTTCTCCCCCCCCCCCCCCCCCCCCCCCCCCCCCCCCCCCCCCCCCCCCCCCCCCCCCCCCCCCCCCCCCCCCCCCCCCCCCCCCCCCCCCCCCCCCCCTTCCCCCCCCCCCCCCCCCCCCCCCCCCCCCCCCCCCCCCCCCCCCCCCCCCCCCCCCCCCCCCCCCCCCCCCCCCCCCCCCCCCCCCCCCCCCCCCCCCCCCCCCCCCCCCCCCCCCCCCCCCCCCCCCCCCCCCCCCCCCCCCCCCCCCCCCCCCCCCCCCTTTTTTCCCCCCCCCCCCCCCCCCCCCCCCCCCCCCCCCCCCCCCCCCCCCCCCCCCCCCCCCCCCCCCCCCCCCCCCCCCCCCCCCCCCCCCCCCCCCCCCCCCCCCCCCCCCCCCCCCCCCCCCCCCCCCCCCCCCCCCCCCCCCCCCCCCCCCCCCCCCCCCCCCCCCCCCCCCCCCCCCCCCCCCCCCCCCCCCCCCCCCCCCCCCCCCCCCCCCCCCCCCCCCCCCCCCCCCCCCCCCCCCCCCCCTCCCCCCCCCCCCCCCCCCCCCCCCCCCCCCCCCCCCCCCCCCCCCCCCCCCCCCCCCCCCCCCCCCCCCCCCCCCCCCCCCCCCCCCCCCCCCCCCCCCCCCCCCCCCCCCCCCCCCCCCCCCCCCCCCCCCCCCCCCCCCCCCCCCCCCCCCCCTCCCCCCCCCCCCCCCCCCCCCCCCCCCCCCCCCCCCCCCCCCCCCCCCCCCCCCCCCCCCCCCCCCCCCCCCCCCCCCCCCCCCCCCCCCCCCCCCCCCCCCCCCCCCCCCCCCCCCCCCCCCCCCCCCCCCCCCCCCCCCCCCCCCCCCCCCCCCCCCCCCCCCCCCCCCCCCCCCCCCCCCCCCCCCCCCCCCCCCCCTCTTTTTTTCCTTTTTTTCTTTTTCCCCCCCCCCCCCCCCCCCCCTCTTTTTTTTTTTTTTTTTTTTTTTTTTTTTTTTTTTTTTTTTTTTTTTTTTTTTTTTTTTTTTTTTTTTTTTTTTTTTTTTTTTTTTTTTTTTTTTTTTTTTTTTTTTTTTTTTTTTTTTTTTTTTTTTTTTTTTTTTTTTTTTTTTTTTTTTTTTTTTTTTTTTTTTTTTTTTTTTTTCCTTTTTCCCCCCCCCCCCCCCCCCCCCCCCCCCCCCCCCCCCCCCCCCCCCTGGAGTGGTGGGGGGTGCACACCCTTATTTATTAAAGTTTTGGTGAATAAAGAATTTGTATTTGTTTGTATTTGTATTTGTTTATATTACGCGAGTAGTACAGATGTAAATAAAACACTTACAGTTACAGTGTTTTATTTAAATAGAATATTGTCATATATATTCACGATTACAATTAAAAATAGTTTTCGCATTTATAGCAGTAAAATTGTAATACATTTCCTGTTGTTTTAAATAAATAAGTTATAATATATTAAATTTATTTTTATTAATAAGTAATTTGATAAATTCTATGTATTGTAAGGAGAGATGAATGTATGTTTGGGGCTCTATAGTGTTTAGATTTTTATTTTTTTAATATTTTTTTACGTAGACTTACAAAAATAAAGTATCCTTTGGTAGAATTTGGGATTTGTTTATGCAACACTGGAATAAAACTAGTAGTACACTTTAAAATACACTTAGACCATATCAACGGCTACTGCGAAGCATTCGAAACGATTCATCGTAGTTACCGTTAAGATATCTAAAATATTTCACGTTTTAAACCGTTTAAAGTGTTTTATTAACATCTTCACATTAACTAGTAACATCTTTGTCTACGCAATAAAAGAGCGGCGGTGAGTTTATTCCCAGTTCTACTCTTTCGTTGTACTCCCTTGATTAGAGAACTGGTAGTGAATGTAAATTTAGAGTCTAATTTTTGACTGGTTTGACATTGTGTATCTAGTGACTTGAATACATTATTTTTGACTTAGATAGTATACAATACACAGTAAAAAATACACAAATAAGAATGGTAGTTTTTAATCATACCTTCCCTTCTTCATTCTCAACCTTTTTAAATAGTTTGTTAGTGCTATATTATTCATTGAATCCATATATGTACTTTGTCTTCTATAATTTTCATCTTCTCTCTTATATTTCATAGGTATAGAGTTGCCATCATTATTTGGGTTTTTTAAATACTTGTCAGCTTTTAAATCATTTCTTCTTTCACTAAAATCGCTTCCACTCAAAAAAGACCATCTGTTATTTCGTCTTGATGGAAAGTCGTAGAAGGGATCAAATTTAATGATACCGCTTTCATCGAACGATCTATCACCATTTATAGGAGGAGAATTTTCACTCGGCCACGCAGGTATGTCGGAATTGTCATTCAATTTACTAAATCTGTCATAATTTCTATAATCATCGCCCATAGGAGCCTTGTCATAGTCATTGCTTCTTAGCTTATCATTAAATTTATTCAAATCATTAAACCTGTCCATATTATAATTTTCACTCGGCAACTCGGAATCAAAATCAGAATTATCATTCAATTTACTAAATCTTTCCACGTTCCTATAATCATCGCTTATAGGAGCCTTGTCATAGTCAATGCTTCTTAGCTTATCATTAAATTTATTCAAATCAATAAACCTGTCATTATTATAATAATTGAATTTGTTACCAATACCAAATACATTAGTCGAACGTAAATAAAGCTTTTCGCCGTCGTAATTTGACGGCGTTTGAAATGATTCGGGTATAATTCCGTGATTGTCAATTCGGAATCGCCTCTTCGCTTGAACACTCCGCTGGATTGTTATTGGTATTTTAATTTTAACATGTTGCTCCTCAAATTGCGCGGGAATCGGTCTTCGGGGGGTGGTAATTTTGACATCCTTAAGCAGCGTACTCTCGACTACTGTGTATACTGAAACTTTAAACATCATTTATACTTTGCGGCACGAGTTTGATGGAAAAGTTTTTTTTTATAATAAAGCACAGACATGTATAGTTCACTTGATAAATTAAATAACCCCAGCCATTAACATCAACATGCTAAACTGTCGACCAATTTTGGCTTCGGATATTCGGAAATGCACAGAGTAAAACCGAAACGCGATTATTGTTCACGGCTTTTAAATGTTGAATGAAAGATGTTGGACCCGGTGAGTATAGGAGCCGCGACCCGTTGATTATTAGCCATACATTACTACATTTACATTAACGAGATCGTAAAAATTAGACTCCACAAAATTTAATAAGACACATCACTTTAAGCTTGTCTCAGTGTTGTTTTACAAAGTCTCGTGCGGCTTCAGTCTTTGATTAACATTTTTTATTTATAATCAGTAAATTTTACTTACTCAATAAGAAGAATCCCCATGTTAACATCGTCGGTTTTCAAATGACCATGGATGGGTTAATCAACAATAATAAGACGGTAGAACTTTGAAGGGAATTAAACGGCGATATCTATTATAGTTGATGATTGAACGAATTGATCAATTAAGGTACGAAGAGATAAAAGTCAATCATACAACAATTCTTACTTCATTTAATACTAAAATCAAAATGAGCCTTTGTTTCAATTCAATGTCCCATTTTAGTACTTCAGCCATTTTGGCACTTTTTGTAAAAGTACCTACCAAATATAATCTTATAATGTATCGTATTAAACTGTGAAGTGAGATAATCTATTGTAATAAGTAATATAAAGCTACACTTGTTGGTTTGCTTGAACGCGCTAATCTCAGGAACTACTGGTTTGAATTGAAAAATTATTTTGTATTTATTTTATACACAACGTTAGAGGTTAGATATATCGAGAAAGGCTTTAGGCTATAAACGCAAGCGCCTACGCCCTACAAGTCACGCTGCGACCAGTAGTGTCGTAGAAACAGTGGGCAACGTGAAAAAAAAATATTGGGGAAAATTATTTATCTTTGACGGTTTCAGTTGAGTGCGTAGCGAAAACGATTTAAGAAACAATAAAAATATTTTGAAAGAATGTTTCAAATCTCTAAAAAAAATTCCGCAACGATATATATATCTTTTTAGATTAACTTGCAAGAACGACGAGACGCGGACGACTGGATATTCGTTAAAGTCCACCAACCCGTTCTAGAGCAGTATGGTGGGTCAAAGCTGTTAAATCTGCTCTTATAATAATGTTACTGTAATAATGTTGCCGAGTATATTACTGGCTTGAAGCGAAACTGAATAAAAGTCAGTTGGGAAACTAATTTTCTTTAATCAGAAATCGTATAGAAAAGCCATGACGCATCAAAGCTTTTATTATAGGGATGATGTCCCGTTTCCCGGTAAACTCTATTGGCTTTTAGGGTTGCGCGCGCAATATTTATCGTGTCGATAATTTCAAATGATCACTGTACATTGCTGGTTAGTGGCTGTACACTATGCCTTACAATGGACTCGTCGATAAAACGGTGACTAATAATCAATTGGTCATAGATTCGATTCCAAACGAGTTCAAATTGTTTGAACATTCATTAAATATTTTTCAAAGAACCAGTCAAATATCCTTACAGCGTAATAAATCCAATATGAGAGTAAGTTACTGTAATGTTTTATACATTGATCGAAAGAGGTAAACGTCATTGTCTTAATAAAAACGCGAGTACAATCAAACATGTTAGACTTCATTTAGATAATCTGGATATTACATTCTTTTGACAGAGGTGGGAATACCAATATTTTGTCCTCATCACCATTATATAGAGATGGAAGAGATGTGAAGTCGTATTCTACGCTTTGCTTTCAGTCTGTGAATTTGCGAAAGGTCGTGTCGAAATTTCCTCAAAAGATTTGGGACTTTATGTTTCCAATTATTCCCATTATATTGTACGCCAATCCTTTAGCAATGTCTCTTGTTTATGCGAGAACTACACATTTAAATATAACACCTTATAACCGTTAAAAACGCGAAAGTTAACTTATTTGAAATTAATTGGCCTTTTTTTAAATTTGATTTTATATGGCCCTTTGTTTGCGACATTCGGCAGCAGAACACTAGAGCTACTGTTGCTCCTATTTCGCATTTTAGACTGTTAGAAGTGGTTTATACAATTTATTTTAATTTGATTGTTGTTTTAAGATAGCAATGTACATCGAGGCGCACAAAATCTTCGTCCACTCCCATAATAGACCTTTTTATTAACCGCCAATACGTTCGTCACCTTAGTTTGTGTTCTCACCTTAGCTAGTTGTTAAAGTTCTTCACGAAGCACAGGTGAAGAAATCGCGCTTTTAAAATTGCTGTGATATAACTCTGGAACAGAATAACAAAAGTGTGTGTTTAATTAAGTTTCATTAATTTATATAGAATAAAAAATATGGATTTAAAGTAAATTAAACTTAATTTGTTTAAACTGCAAGGGGCATAAACAACGTGATGCATCTCGAGCAAATTTATTCCAACGATTTCACTTTTGTTAAAACTTGTTTAATGTGTCGTTTTTTCCGTTACTTTGTAATAATTAACGAATAACCAGATTATAGACAGTAGAATAAGACACAAAACGTGAACATGATATGAAATAATTTTTGAGATCAAACAGATATAATCCTATAGGACTGCTTTGTAAATTAATTGCCATTTTAAGAGCAAAAATCTCCTGTCTGCTATATACCATAGTACCACAAACCAATCATTAATTCTTCGTGAAGCGTAAAAAAATCGGATACAATAATTTGTTTAACAGAATATTGACTTTTTATGTCAGAAAAATAATACAAACAAACTATCCTGTAAACTTTAGTCTGTAAGTTCAATTCTTTTGAATACAAAAATGCTTATAAAAAATAATTTGATAACAACAACGTGGGTCTGATTGTAAATAAAAATACTTAAAACCATGTGTAGACGACAAATATAAATTTATTTTAGACTTTCTTTTTAACAAATAAAACAAAAGATCATCCATTCCCCTCCAATTACAATCATTTAAAATAGATGAATATAAAAAAAAGAGAGAGTAAGAAAAACAAAGAATAATCTAATTTAAATATATTTATAATTATTGGTGTTATTTTACTTTGCTTAATAACCTAAAAAAGCGTTTAAAAGCAAAATGGCGGAAGTATAAGTGGCTTTGCTAGTGTTAATTATTTATAGTTAAAATTAAATTACCATCAACATAAACACAACTTACCGAAGCTCTATTTTTAAAATAAATAAATCGTAAAACAACGCTATCGGTAAACGACAAAAACGAAAGGTCACAGAGCAAATATTTCACCAGCGATCGTAATTCCCGCAAATATTCAATCAAAATGGCGAACATCGGTAAAGTTCTGGCCACAATAAAGGCTGTCATCACACGCTTGGTGTTCGCTTGCCACGGCATCATCGCGATCTGGCAAGTCACCGTGTTCAAGAATGACAACGAATATTGGTACTTGGCGTCGCCCATATTGCTGCTCATCTTCGAAGGAGTCTTCACGCTCACCGTGAAGAAGAACCAGGAATGGAAATGGTGAGTTTAGCTCTTGCCGTACCCTGGTGTAGCCGGGATAGTGCAGGTCAGCCTCGCACACGAAGAGTTCTATTATAATTATGAATGACGTTTCGACGTGGCGCGAAAAGCCACTGAAAATCAGTGTTGCGCAACAAGGCTGTTGGTAACGTTCGCTATTTAATTTTATCCACATATCCAAACATGTTAGGCCGCTAGAGGCAGAGTAGCCTAACTGCAATTTTATGACTTGATTATATATATTTTCAATGTCTACAAGAGCACAAATAATAGTACAAATTCATTTTCGCCTAAGTTAATTGCGCATCTTTCTCTACCTCCCTATTGGAAATCAGGCTGTTTGTTATTAGGCCACTCTGCCTCTAGGAGCCTCATATATAGTATAGATACTTATTTAGTGAATGTAGTTGCGTGTGTAACTTTTAAATAATATAAAAAAAACGATTATATTTTGTTGCACGCTTCACTAAACTAAATTCAGGCCTTAAATTATACTAAATGAATTTGTGGCTCAAATATTTAAAACTCTTTAATGTCTTTAGTACAGCAGGCTATTGTGAATAAGCTTGAAGCCAATTTTATTTAAAATACCTATCAATGGCAAATCGAAATGGGAACAATGAAATATTATTTTAAAAGTTGAATTCTCGTAAGGTCTTTGAGAGTGAGTCTTTAGTCCGCCATTTCTTAAATTACCGGAAATAACGCTGTCAAAAGTGACACAGGTCTACTTCCGCTGAAATAAAGGACACACCTTAATGGCTGAACTTTCAAAGGTTATTAGCTCTTGGTATGCTCTTTATTTCCACCAACTGGGTTCATAAGTTCAATCCACCACTTCGGCTTCGTTTAAATCTACGTTTTCTTACGATTTCGGTATATGTCCTATAATAGAGAAACAAAGAAAATAGTTCTATCGAAGATGCGCTGTCGGTCTGTTTTGGCTTTGGATATTAGGAAATCCACAGACTGGAACCGAAAAACTTCACGGCCTTTTCATGTGTTTTCAGAAGGGCGGTTCGTGACCCGGACGGAATGTCAATATTTCTACCCGTTTAATGTCCAGATTTCGAGACAAACTCCAACATGTTTCAGAAAAATTATAAATTGATGAGAAAAATGTTGGTCCCGGTGGGGAACGACCCCTTCATGATCAGCCGTAAATATGCCATTTGCCACCATTCATTTTAATTAAGACTTACTAAAGCCGTGTTTTAGGTTTTGCCCATCCGTTTTTATCTACCTTGGTCTGGTGGTACCGGCGATATGGTTGTTGGAACTTCACAAAGTGGATCTAAGACTGCAGAAGAAGACAAACCTTACCTATATAGAGGTAAACATAGTATGTATTTTTTCATTTATCAGATCTATAAATAGCCTTCGTTTCCTTTTAGTTACCTACATTTGCCTGTGAACCACATGAAAAACTGCTTAGTGTTTTATAGCGAAGCAACGGTAAAAGATAGACTAAAATTGTTTTTCTGCTAAATTTAATAGTCGAAAGAGTCATTAAATGTTTTTTTATCCTTTCTACATAATTAAAAAAATAAAAATAAATGTATTATACTTGTACCAATCAAGACAAGTGAGACAGACAAGTACTGGATTTCACTTATTTTCAACTCGGGTTGATTGCTTTATTAGCACGTCTAGAAGGCTCCAGTTTTACAAATATTCATTTTTCTTCAAGACGGAAATACCAATACCAGGCGCAACCAAGATACCAACAGACATGTGGGTGACATTGATAGAACAGTTCTTGATGTTGACCTTGATCGTGGGGCGCTGGCTGTTACCCAAGGGTGACCTGACGAGGGATCAGCTAAGTCAACTGCTTTTAGTGTATATTGGTGAGTGTTGTATTTTTGTGGAACATTATAGAACAAAAACGTAACAAGTCTAAAAAGCAGGTCTACATAACGTATTGAGACGAAAGTACGGATCGTTCGATTGGTTCGACTAATTAGTTTATAATTGCTGCATCCGTGGTCACGGGGGGACTGAAGATGGAGGGTGTCCTCAATGTCAAAGTATGAAGTAAGAGAAAGAGTTTACCTAAATACCAACGACAGTAATGAACTAGCGTAGCAGTTTTTAGTTTTAAATTAGGGACACCCTCCAACTTCAGTCCCCCTGTGACTACCGAAACGTCGGCGATGGTTAAAATAAATTGTAAATAAGTTAAATAGTGTATTTCGCATTGGAAACCGTTAAAAATGTACTACTCGCATATTGTTTGTCACTCTAATTGTCATCCATGAGGCATCATTGAAAATCGGCGATGCATTAGATCTGTTGTGCAGCAACAGCCGATTGATGTCCTTCATAGTAAAGTTGGTGTAGCCCTTATATGTATTTTCTCATTAAAATGGGGGTTGTCTCCAGGTCTTAACCAATAAAATCTTAATCAATCCAGGTACAGCGGCCGACATAATCGAGTTCTTCGACTCCTTCAAAGACGAGAAGGTGGCTACGGAGAAGGTTCTAGTGCTGCTCACCCTGGCCATCTGGTCGTGGTCGCTGGTGCAGTTCACGGTCGTGCTGACCGCGACCAAGTCGAGGAAGTCCCGAGGAACTGCCCATAGGTCTGACATGTACGTACCGCACGCGCTTCGCCACCGCACTCTGTCCAGCGGTTTGAGCTTTCACATCGAAAATATGCGCGCATATGACACGAAACAATAGCATATTCGCATGCATTCCGCATGCATGCACGCACCTCGCACTTGATAACCGCAAAAATATTTTTATTTTAACACTTATCTATATATACATATATTTTAGTATATAAAAGTACCTAATGCTTCGGCTGAAAGTTCGGTTTGAAACCAAATCATCGGCTTCGCCTTTGACCGAAAAATCGACTTGCGGTTGCCGTCTTTATCACTGCCCGTGCCTATGCGTTTTGTCAGTCACTCTTTACTTCACACTCGTTACACACACTTCATATCATTTGAATATCGATACTAATAAAGGATGAAAAAGTTTGTTTGTTTGAGCGCATTAACCTCAGGAACTACTGGCTCGAATAAAATTGTCTTGGTTAGAGCCTCTGTAGAGGAAGGTCTTAGACTGAAACATCATGCTACAACTTATAGGAGCGAAGAAACAGTAGGAAATGTGGAACAAACGGGGAAAATTATTCCTCTTTAAATGATTGAAAAAAGGTTCGGGACATTGTCTATGTTTCAAGATTATTTTTCTAGAACGACGGTACGCGAATGACGCCGTGGGTAACGGAAGATGAGGTGGTGGTTTGTAAAAATAATTTTGCCGCTCAAAATTACTGTTTTCCGCGAACAAAGGCGCTGGCTATTTACGACTGGTTCAACAGATATCAAACTTCCTTAATTTCAAGGTTCGTTCCAGGAACTCCAGCCGCGCCTGCTGCTGCTCCATCGAAGTGTGTGCTATCATGATGAATATAGCGTTACAGGATGCTCCATTTCTGGCGTTCAGGTTGCTGATCATCGCGCACTACAAGATAATCAATTATATGAACATATTCTTCACTTGCAAGAACACTTTGGTAAGTTTTGACCTGTTGACCCAATGATCTCCAACTATAAAATAATCTGAAATCAATTTAATTTTTTTTATGAATCGTGTTCTTACTTCGAAAAATTTTCGTGTTTTGCCGCCCACAATCAAAAGCCGTTAATTGTTATGTTTGAGTTTATTGATGGTTTCTGAGCTATTTTACTTAATAAAAAAAAGTGATGCTGTAACATTTTTTTTGTGCGTAATCCCGTTTCGAATTTCCCCTCTTGGGGCATGGGGCGAACACATTTGTTCGTTTCACTGATCCGTTCTTTAACAGGCAAGTAGTTTATTAGACTTCTGCGCCTTACCCGACCGAATTTTTGTTTCCCTGGGATTCGAACTCGGCACCTCCGCGATCAACGCAATGCTAGGCAATAGGTTTAATCACTTCGCTACGTCGGTCGAAAGCGGTAAAAAATATGACTGCATTAAACATTTGTCGGCTTTAAAATTATTGTGATATTCGACTAAATACCTTATATGAATTATGAAATGCATTCATTAATAGATAGAGTGCCTTTTTTGATGCGAGGACCTCGTCAAATTAAAAAAAAATGGGAAAATGTGTTTCCGAGGCATACAAAAACGGTTCAGGATACCCAAAATGATGTATGAAAGAATAATGCCTCTTTAAATGATATAAAAAAGTCTGCGACGCTATAATTATGTGTCTATCTTTTAAGATTAACTTGTAAGAACGACGAGAACGGACGCAACCGACATAATGGGTAACAAAATAAGTTTATGAAGATGAAGGTTTGAAAAAACGAATTTCGATGCCCGAAATAACTATTCCACGTGAACGAAGTCGCGGACACAGCTAGTGTATCATACAATACATTGTTTCGTGTTAATTATTTTAAATTTTTTTTTTTAGGTAATTCTACTGCAAATATACAGGCTGTATGTGTTGCATTTGGAAAAGATCGAAGACGTGAACGGGGACTCTGTGTATAGAAAGAGACGGAAACATAAAACGAGCGAGAGAAAAGATAGACACAGGTACGTTTTGTGTGTTTATTATTAAAGCAGAAACTACTTACAGATAGTGGCGTAGCTATCGAGAGGCCAGGTGCAGTGCACCAGGGCCCTGGAACTTAGGGGCCCTCTAACTTTATCTTTGAGAAGATATAAGGGGAGAAGAAAAGGAGTTTAACATTCTTGTTGCTATTTATAAGTTTGGAGGTAAATGCACCTCCAAAATTCAAGCTGTGCTAAAAGAGGGAATGAGGACCCAATTCTTTCTTGAGCGTTAGGATTAGGTAGACCGGGGCCCTTGTCCACCTAGCTACGCTACTGCTTACTGATACCAGAAATATGTTTATTACTTAGGGGAAGTTATATTGGACTAGTAATATCGTTTGTGTGTGTTTATTGTGTTTAAAATAATATTTTTTGTTAAAAAAAAAAAAACTTTTAACGGTTTAAAACGCGACATGAATTCCTGTGACCACGGCTGCTGCATAGCATCTGATACAATGCGTCGGGCCGTAGTTACAACATTGTAGGTACATAATTAAAATTATATATTTCACGTTTTAAAGCGTTACATTTTTTAATTAAATGTGTACTACTCGCGTAAACTATCGACAATCTATTATTATTTATTAATTATATGTCTAAACCCGGGATTTTTGTTTCGGTTGACAAAACTATTTTCGATCTTCTGTAGGGATAGAGAAGATAAACAAAAGAAGCAGAGACGAAAGAACGAAGTGGCTGAGACCTCTATAGCTGTGATAAGTGATCCTAGAAAGCAGGAGAGAATAGAAGGTGGTAGAATTAGGTGAGTCGGTCACTTTATTTGAAGGTTAAATATAAAAATAATTAATTCCTTACCTATTCCCGTTTAGTTTAATATGTATTCGGTATATTCTACAATACACGGTTTTTACGAAATTCTAACCCTTCCAGCATGCAGCGAAGAGTTATGGGAAGGAGTTTTCTCTCTCTCTCTTTTACACACACACACACATACACATACTTGTTCTCTGCTCGTAGTACTCGAAACGAGATAGCTTATCGTAGCGTTCTTTTCAACAGAATAGGAGGCATATAACATCTAAACAAGATGCGCTGTTTAACCTTTGAATTTTTGCGGTGAACCTTTGAATCTACATACTGCAACCGAAACGAAGATTTCTAGCAAAAGTATTATCGTGATTTTTCGTTGATTTCATAGACAGACATCCGACAGTGCAATTTATTAGGCTATAGCTGTGTATAGAAGATTAGTAATAAAAGGCAGGGTGAGATCACCTTGACATAGAAGGGTTCCGAATCATGCCCAGTGTTGTGCTAGGCTATCGATAAAATGCCTAATAAACGCGTATAGCTTTATATGTTGTCCGTATCTTTGCACTGTAAAAAATAATTTCGTAATACCCACGATAAAAAGCAATAAATATTTCAAATTCATTGTTTTTTATAGAAGAATGCGGTTCGCTTGACTTTGAACGTTCGGAAATTCACAGACTCAAATCGAAACGCGATTAAACTTCCCGCTACTTTCATCTGAGGACGGCAGTTGGTAACCATCATAATCAGGATTTAGATATCCAGACTTCCAGGGGAAGTCCAAAAATTTTCAAAAGAATTATAAATTTATAATAGCATGTTGGACCTGGTGGCAACCGAACCCACGACCCATGGAATATTAGCCATACATTGCTTTGCCCCAACGAGCCCGTCATAATAATGGTAATGGTGGCATAGTAATGTTTTTTTAACTTAGTTAGTGTTGAGCATTTTTTTCATTTTGGTGAAGAAATTCTATGTTCACATAACTTATTAAGATTTAACTTTTGCTAGCTCTACCAGAGTGCAAGCAGTTTTAAATATTGTACGTACAAAACTACTCTTACTTCAAGTAAGCGCTCCTCGTCCTTGTGACCAAAGGAACAAAAGGAAGGATTAGTTTAGTTCTTTAAAACCGATTAACCTACAGAGCTATAGATCGGGACTGTTTCATAACGTAATTTGTAAGTAAATAATGTTTATCGATACCTGGCACAGCACTAGTTTAGGGGCGCGGTTTAAATGAGCAAGCAATACAATGGAAACGATGACCCGTGTCGTGACTGTAGCATAGATTAGGTATACATTTAACCGATTTGGGAAAAAGGTAAATTCATATAGTAGCTAGTTTGACATATTCGAATCCTTTCTTCCTTTGGTGAGATTGAAAATGCTTATACGCACTAAGTGTGGTGCTCCATTACCTTTCTGTTAGCGACCCTTGCTTCACCAGAGAGGTGGGTGATACCCACTAAAACCAACCTCAACTGGCCGCCATTACGCATAATAACCCAGGCGCCCAGGCTCGGACTGTGCCATTTATTCCGAAAACCAAACGATTATTGAACACCATGTTTTAGTAGGGATGAGTTCCAAGAGCAACCTCCATCTTATCAGACCTACTCTTCCGCCTCGTAGGATGTGCTGAAGAGCGTTCCTTATCTCGTTTCGCTGACTCTTGCAACATGACTCGCTCTCTGACATCCACCTGACTTTGACTTGATTATAATTTTTTTCAGAGCTATAATCCTAACAAATTCCGATGAAATCAAAGAGCTGGAGTTGACGAAGTTGTTCAAAGATCAAGCGACTATCGCCAACGAGAAGAAAAAGTGAGTTTTGTTGATTACGTGTGTGTGTAACAATGGACTTGTAAGTTAGCACTCTTCGTTTCGACTTAGATTTGATAGAAAGAAAATGAATGTTCGACAGTGTACTATGCCGGAAATAAAAAAACGACTTGTTTCCTTCACTAATGAGGGTAAATTTAGAGCTTACTCGGCGGACGTTTAAAATCCCTGCTTTAAAATGTCGTTGGAATTCACTGTCAATAAAATAAGTTATACGTCTCTCATTTAGAGTTTTATTGTTCAGCCATCGAAAAAAAAATTTTTTTAATTCATTGTCTGCTTGTGGTCTAAAGAGTGTGCGTCCTATATTTTATTTTTTTTTATTTTTCCTTAATTGCAGAAATAAAAAGAAACAGAGGACACATTCTTCGGAAGAATCTCTCAACAACATCCAGCATACAACAGATGACTCGGGCATTTGACATCACCGAGTTCGTCGGGAGAGCCCTAAACGGAGCCCCAAGCGGAGCCCGAGACACAAAGAAAGACAGGAAAAGCGCGACAGACAGAAGGAGAGAAAGAAAAAGAGGCGGGACACGAGCGAAAGCGATTCTTCGAGTTGAGGGAACTTTTTGTGACTATGGTATAATCTTTTGACATTCGTACTGTCAACTGACGTCGCGTTTGACGGATGTCATTTTGGCGGCATATTTGACGCTAATGACTTGCGGCGATAAGAAGTAAGATTTAATTCTAATATAGTCATTATTTACTGTAAGTTTACTAGTTCATTAAGTTTCTTTTAATACGCAAGTAATTATTGAATTGTCGTCTTCTTCTTCTCGTGCCTCTCCTATCCTCTCTTCTCTATTGAATTATACATAGTAATAATTCAAATAAGCAAACATTAAGTTAGCCATTACCGACAGCAAAATGAATTAATAATTTATTCAAATACAACACTTTTAACGGTTTATAACGTGAAATATATAATCTTTATCTATAACATGCGTTGTCGTAAGCATTTTTAACCCAGCGTTAACGGCGTTCAACCAAGAAAGGTAATAATTTTGTTTATAACAATGGTTATTAGGTCTTAGTTTTTGGACAATTGAGCCAAACACGTCTGTTCAAGTTTTTTCGCATTTCATATTCCTCTTTCGTATTATTTATATCATATTATACTTATTATAGACTTTTAAAGTCAGAAATGTTTTCAAAGTTTTTAGAAATGTATTTTTTTAAATAAACCCTCATTTTAAGCCATTCGTAATTATAATGTTGTTGTAGTTATGCGTAGTTTTTGCACTCATCGTTTTTCTATTGTTTCATATTTTAATGAAATTGTTAGAATTTATTTTGAATAAATCACTTGGAAGGTATTGTGTTTTCATTCCGCAAAGAGTAGTAGGAACTCAACGCTTAAAAACTCTAAAGTTAATTGCTCTTGTGTGTGTGTGTTTAATAGAAATTTTTGGAGTTTATCTTAAAAACAAAACAAATTCAAATCAATCTATTTACATAAACCACGATTCGGGTAGGACTTGAAACAACATCGTCAGCGTTGCGTGCTGTTGCTCTAACACCAATTGAGATACCGTGTCAACCGAGTGGTAGAGCAACAGCACGGAACGCTGACGATGCCGGTTCAAGTCCTGCCCGAGTCGAAAAGTTAGACATCGTCTGGAAATCTGGATATTAAATGGGTGGTAGGAATATCGAATTCCGAGAATTCACGAACCACCTTCCACAAATGAAAAAGCTGACAATTTTAATTGCGTTTCGGTTTCTTTCCGAATATCCGAAGCCGAAATGGGTCGACAGCGCATCTTGTTTAGATGGTATTTCACTTCCCGTCGAGTGGACCCCATGCGTGCCCGTTCTCCTCTTTTATAACAAATGTGTAATAACATGCGAACAATATTAATGTTTTCGAATATCATTTATTTAAATAATTTGACAGTCAAGCGCCGTATTGATAGAACAGTGTGCGCCAGAATTTCGCTCTTTCTGGCGTCAGCTCGTTGACGTATTGTGGCTCCAAGTTAATTTCCAAGTGGTGGGGATAGGGCAACCATTCGCCATCCGTTCTGTCCGGGGTTGGAGTCCTGGGAAAAATCATTTGAAAACATCGTTAGACTGTAATTTCATCTTACTTTGCAAGTGTTAAGGTTTATTATTACATTGCGCGAGAGGTCTCAGGACTCCCAATTGGTTAGAGCATCAGCACGAAACGCTGTGGATGCCGGTTCAAGTCTTGCCCCAATCGTAATCAATCAATCAATTAATTACTCATAATATCGTCTGTAGTCTACGCAAGTACACTTAACGGTTTTAAACGTGAAATGTACAGTTAATTTGTATACATTTTTTATAGAGGAGGTCAGACACAACCTTGGGGTTCACCTGATGGCAGTAGAAATATCCCAGCCACATAACAACCTTCCCATTTGGCTTTGGATATTCGGAAATCCGCAGACGGAGACCGTAACGCGATAAAACTTCGCGGCTTTTTCGTCTGTGGATGGTGATTTGTGACATCGACGGAATTTAGATATTCCCACCACACATTAATTATTTCCTACATGTTTTAGAAAACTTGATTTTAAAAACATATTTCTAATACAGATCTTTAAATATATATAGTAGTATATATAGGTAGTATACCTTTGCACTAAATGACTATTAAAGCACAAAAATATATAAAAATCAAGCAAGTAAACAGCTATACTTCTTATGAATATTTCCTCCTATTCAGAACCCACTTTTATTTTTAATCGAAATGATCTTTCGTCTTAATAATATTGGCTAATGGGTGACAGGAATGACAGGAATATCGAATATGGAACTACCGTCCACGGATTGAAAACTGTAGTGTCTCTCCTCCACTATCATGAAAAATGAAGAAAACTTATATGTACCCATATTTGGCGAAGCTCGTCCACAACTGTGTCATAAATGTCACAATTCTCGCATCATCTTCGTCCATCACCATCGGCAACCTCTCCAGATCGAACACGTAAAATAATTCATCCAGATTAGCCGTCGCGTCCAAAGTACTGTTCGTCAGAATTCTACCCAGATTCCTGTTACCCACATAGCTGAAAATGTACTGGAATACCTGCGTATTATTCGAGTACAGATCAGCGAATAGCGACATCGGCCCCACGTAACAGAAATCTGTGTTTAAATTGACTAGACCTCCGACGAACGCCTCGTCTGATACTGCGCCGTCGAAAAAGGTATCTCTTAATAGATTTCGGAAGTCTTCTCTCTCTTCTACTGGTAGATCGAAATTCCGCTGGTCCAAGACGCTTAAGTCCTCGTTGCTTATTCTATTCATTTGACTGGTTATTGTATTATAGTCTAAGATACACGACAGACCTTCAACGGTGTTTATACCAATAATTGCAGGGACCGGATTCAAATATTCAGAGTTCACTGTGAGTATGTTAAATGGTGTATCTAGCATGAAGGCTTCTTCGTCAGGAAACGGTGTTTCAACTGAAGGCAGGAAGACCGATTTTGCGTTCATTTGTTTTTCTATAGCTTCTTCTACTTTTGTAATCGGTGTGTGCGTATAAAGCTTTAACAGTGCGTCTGTCTCGACGGAGTTAAGACTTAAAGATTTTGCGACTTGGCTCGCTGTTTTCAGAGGCGTTTTATCAAAGACGTGGGGGGATAGTGGGGAGCCGCTCTCTGATATTACTCTGTGGAACAGACCCTTGGTGCTACTGGACATGGTGAGGAATATTGCGGCCGCACCGCCGCTGCCCTGCCCAAAGACAGTGACATTATCGGGATCACCCTGAAAGCTTGCAATGTTATTCTGTATCCAGCGCAGCGCCGCCCTGATATCCTTCAGCCCGGCGTTACCGGGCGCTTCCGGTATTCCAAGATTCAAAAAGCCATAAACGTTCAACCTATAATTGACAGTGACCACGACGACACCGTGGCTGACGAGATATTGCGGGCCGTAGAAAACGGGAGATGAAGCACCCACACCGAAGTCACCTCCGTGCAGGTATACCATGACGGGGCAAGTGGTATTAATGAAGGTGGGGGTATATATGTTGAGGATTAAGCAGTCCTCGTTCTCGCTGGGGGCAGAAAGTGGGTCGTAGGTGGCGAATTGGGGGCACAGTATAGCTCGATTGTCTGCTTTGTATGTGCCGGAGTAAATTGGAGGGGGGGTTGGTGCCTGAAAGACAACATACAGTAAAGTCATTGAACGCCCCGTAAAAAAACATATATGATACAATTTAATATTCTTTTTCATTATATAATATTACTAAAGATGACTTACTCTAAACTTGACGGGGACAGCGTATCGTATACCCAAAAACTCATAATATAATTCGCATGGCGCCAGACTCCCTTCCACTTCCCCCTCAGTCGTTGTAACTATTAAATTTTTATCGAAAGCCACACTCGCGCCAATCAGGCAAGCAAGAATGAATAGTGCCGCCATTTTGAATTTAAATATTAGTAAGAATTTTTAAAATGGCCGTAATGGCCGTGGGTAGCAGGAACCACTATTGATTAGTACCTTATACCTTAATTGTTCGATAACTAATAATGCATTGTTTTATATACATTTTCTATCGAAATTTAATTCCGAAATCTATAATCGGTTGTTGCAAAATATTATTTACGCTACTATGCTTAACCCTGTCGGTGCAACGGTAAGGTATTTTTTTCAACGGTGAGGTTCTCTAACTTAAAATTACCTTTTGTACAATTAAATGTCGTTAAATTGTTAAGCTCTCCTTATCCCGTGATTCGAACCCAGGAAATTTCAGGCTTGACGCAACTTTTCGGCAACACCGGCATTGAATCACGGAGACGGTCAAGGTTAGTCTTGCCCCGTCCATGATTTAGATTCTCATTATTATAATTTTTGAGTGTTTAAATTGTATATATATATAACTATTCTACGCGGACGAAGTCGCTGACACAGCTAATAAAGTATATGGGGCCTTTAATACCACTCACTCTAAATAAGAACATTCGCAAACAATAACGGTTTCGAAGTGTTAAATGAAAACGTGGTAATATTGACGCCAGTACGTGCCTTATAATTTACAGATTATCTAAGTTTAACTGGAATAATCTTATGTAATAGGTAACAGATGGTAATGGAAGAACAGATAGTCTCGATAACGAAAGCGAGAAAAAAATATTTTCTCAAAAAAAATATCTTGTTATATTAAAAAGCTGCAAGGCATACATAGGCAGATTTTAATTGACGCAATGATTTTACTCGGTCATCGTACTAGCGAACTAGTTTGCATCTACAATGCCTATTAAGACGAGAGCTGAAAAAATCCCTTAACATTTAATGCATTATAAGCATTAATTTAAAACTATTTTCAAGCTTTAGTAATCCACGATTAGACGACTGCTGTTGAATAAAATATAAATTAAAATGACTCATCTATTTATCGAATATAAATTATAGATATAACCTCTTCGCAACGAAGCAAAATTCTTTAAAAAGTTTGACCTAAATACCAAAGTTTCAAGGACAGATAAATAACGGCAACAGTAAAATTGGCATGTTCGTCCCAAAACCATATTCATTGTCTTTGTTGTTGGATGCATTAAGGCAATTATACTTTACTACTTCTTTGATATTGTTAATACGCAAAAAGTTATTCTTTGTGCTTATTATTTATTAATTATTAGACGAGAAAAACAGTTCAAAATAATAATTGTAATAAAAATTAGTCAAATAAACAAACGAGAAAGTACATGCGTGTCTGAACGCACCGCACTTTCATTCAAGTTCATTATTTTCGTTTTGACATTACGTTGAGCGTTTATGTTATATTAATTGCCAGCAATATTTATGCTTTGTTCGTTCATTTAATTATCAAACAGTGTAATTAAGTGTTCTACAAATATTGCTAATCATAACCTGTAACAATATATATTAAACTGCTGGAAACATCGTCAGTGTTGTATCAAAATGCATAGGTCTTGAAAATAAATCACTATGAGTAAGAAGATCAGAACAGGCCCGAGGATACGCGTGACGCGTCCGGCACTCCACAGGCGACCAGAAGAATACCCGACTTTCGAAAACCAGAACTTCATATACTCGTGTCAGTATTGCTGTGTGAAATTCACGCAGAACAGTCACTTTTTCCGCCATATGACGTCGAACCATCAAGTACAGCAACGCCAGGCGACTTTCCAATGCAACGAATGCCAGATAATCTTCAGGCGCAAGAGCAATCTCGATTTACACTGTCAAACTCACCATCAAACTAAGAGCAAGTCGAGATGTGAAACTTGCGATATCACTTTCAAATCGCGTTATTGCTTACGTCGCCATTTGAAACTGAAGCAGATTCTAGCGGAAAACTCCTGCATCAAGTGTCAGAAGAAGTTCACGAGTAAAGAAAGACTGAACAAGCACTACAATAGCAAACATACATACAAGAATCTAACATTTGAATGTGATTTTTGCTCATCAAAGTTCAAAGCGAAACAGTCCTTGTTGACTCATATGAACAGAATTCATCAACGGTTATGACTAGTTTAATAGGTTACACTTAGTGATCATCAATGTGACTGGATAACTAACAAACTTCAAAACTACAAAAGTTTCTTGAAATTTGCTATCACCTGAGGCATCTTCTTCCTCTTATAACGCAAAATAAAAAAGGTATTTTCTATTTATACAAAGATTAATAAAATTAACTTTGTTATTTCTTGCTTCAAAACTGGTAATACTAGTAATTATACCCTTATGCTAATTGCAGCGAAGGTCCCAGATTCCAACAGTGTCTTAGAGACCAAAAAAGCTAATAGCCCTATTATTATCAATAAATTCGAAATGGCATCTTCTGCAACTTTGGTGGATGACCCTACAAGTAGGTTAGCAGCAGAAACAGAGCTGAATATAATACAGGTGTTATTATCTAAAAATTTTTACTGAATTTCTAATTGTATTGTTGATCGGAGTTCACTGTACATAATTTACATTATATATAGTTTTATTTATGTTGGAGTGATGGTTGCACCGTCAACCTATTTTGGCTTTGGATGTTCAGAAATCCACAGACTGAAACCAAAATGCAGTTAAATTTCATGGTATTTTTTCATTTGGATGGTGGTTTGACCCAGAGAGATATTGGACGAGGGCTGTAGGCCATTTAATATCCAGATTTCCAGACAAAGTACTGTGCTTCAGAAAAGTTATAAATTGATTTGAGGCTCATTGGAACCAGTGGAGATAAAGCCACAACCTGTTAATTATTATACATTGCTACTATCACACCAATTGGCCGGAAATTATATTGTTTTGTTGCCACCATCATCTTTCTCTGTTAAAAAATTGTGAAGTGTGTCTAAATCCAAATTTTGCCTTTAGTCCACGGATTTCCCGATGTTTGTTGTAAAAAAGGTGTACTGCTTCCTTATTGTTATCTGACAGAGTATTTCACCTGCCGAGTGAACTCTATGTTTGTCTATCATCTGTCATAAAATTGCTATGTAATATGCGAAACCTTGCAGGTTCAATTTAACATTGTGTTATTTGAACTCTGACAATGAGTTTATTTATATCCAGATTGTACTTAAAGTTATTTTTGGAATAATATGTATTTACCATATAATATTTTGTGAGATCATTTGACTTTTGAGACTTGCCAAAACCTAAGAATGTTATGTAGAATTCTTTGATATATTTACACTAACAATTGGCTTAGTAGGTATATTCTATTGGCCTCAGGTTCAAATTCTTGGAAAACAAATTAATAGTTTCAGTTACAATGTACAAAGATCTGATAAATTATGCCAATAATGAATATAAGAAATGTCTGCACAATGACCTATGTAAGGAAACAAGATACGCATATTCAATTGACTCCACCCTGATTAATGTTCTGATGCTGGACACAGACCCACCACGCTGTAACAGTGATAGTTGGTCAGCTGGAGCAACTACTTTCACTTCATTATTGATGACAACCAGTGCCGACGGGATACTGACGCTCCCTATTTGCAAACTCCGGTCGTAGACACATGATCTGCAGTCCAGTATTGTATTGTAGTGCAGTTCACTACAATGCGGCTGTCTTTAATATATAATCTATGAGGGTAAAAAGATATCTCGATAGACCCTTCCTTATATGAAACTAGTTGACCTGGCAAACATTTTACAGTATGATGCATTGTAGTTTTTTAAATATATTTTTGTTTTATTTAATTTTTTTAGTTTAGGTGTATGTGACAGATTTGAAGAGTTGGTAATTGTTTTGAAGCTTTAATTTTATTATGATAAAGAACACTCACTGAAGCTAAAGTCTTCTGATTATCTTACAAAGCCCTTTCAAATTCGAAGGTAACCAATTTGAATGGAATAAAGAACAATATTTATTTGGATAATTTTATTTGATTAACAGTAATAGAAGTGATGAAGCCAAAAACCGAATCTCAAATTAAATTCAAGCACCAATACCAGATAAATGTATTTTTATAACTAAAGTAGTTTCCTTATGTGTAATTTATGTTGTATATACCTAAATAAAGTTGTATGTAATTTTCGAAATATTTTAATGTTGTCCGCATCCTCCACATCCGAGATAATAGTATATTGAATGTATATAATAATTAAAATCTGTATTTTTTATAGATCTCCATTGCTATTTTAGCATCTTCAACCGAGTCGTGTTCTCCGAGATGGATGCTCACTCCTAATTCATCCCTCGCCAAAGCTTTCAAAGAAGGCTTGTGTCCGTATTTCTGGAAAAGTTAGGGTGATAAAGTAATTGTATTTTTAATCAGGCGGGCATTGAACCGAGTAAGCCACGGATGCCGTGCCACTAAATCAAGGACGGATCCAGCTGGCGCCAGGAGGAGGGAGCACATACTGGTGGTCAAGAATCTTGAATTTAGTTTCTATAATAGAAACGACTAAAAAGTAGATATATTATTAATGTGCATATGTAAACATACTTTACTTCAAAATTTCATTCTTAATTGTAAACTTTAAAAACTTAAATAACACACTGAAAACAAAATCAATATAAATAAAACACTAACGGTTAGCCGTGACCACGGCTGCTGCAAAGCATCCGAAACGTCGGGCCGAAGTTAAAAATCATTTTTAAATAAGTTTAACAAATATATTTATTTATTATGGTACATCAACAGATCACTTACATGTAATTCATTATACTTAACATTACAATAAGTTAAGATACCTATGTAGCACCCAATTACTGATGTACACAGCATTGTTAACTCAAAATTAGTGTTTCGAAATAGTTAGAGTACAGAATTCTAACCTAGTTATAATAAAGTGTCGAAGCCTATAGTCGCAATACTTTATGTTTGAATCGTGTAAAAGAATCAAAGTGACATTGTTAAGGGTCTCACATACACGGCACAATGGACGGTTTCTACGTACGTTAAGTGGAAGAAGTAAAGACGTAGCACAGGTTTTAATAAAAAGGGGTGGTATATTGCCGGGCCCAGCACTTGTCAATATTCAAACCTCTTATTTTAGTTAGAATGTCTTTTTCTGTAAATTTAATTCTACAGAGTGGAATAACATTTTGTAAATTATTATGGAAATAGTTATTTGTATTTTTCAGATCTTCAATATAAAATTCAGCAAAAATTTGGCAATATCATTGCTAGTCGTCGCTTTTTTTTCCGTCGAGAAACATTTAACTAGGAAATCCTTTAGTACTTGCTCGCTTATTTTTAATGAACTTCCAAAAATCTTTTGCATCATGGTTTAGGTTATTTTCGACTTTATTAATATAATCATTATAATTAGTACGTGCTAATTTGTCACAACTAGCTCGAATTAGCTGGAATTCATATTCATCACGTGGGTTTCCAAACTTGCTGAATCTAATGCGAAGTCTATCCTTATATATGGCGTTTTAACCGTTAAAGTGTTTTATTTAAATGTGTACTACTCGCGTAAACTATAGACAGTATCAAAATCAATATGTTCAATTAGCGGTCCACCTAAGTCCTATAACCAGCTCGGGTGGGTCATGACCCTCCTCGGCCCTAACTGACTAAGTATTAGGCAAAAACAGAAAAACCACGTCTTTGAATTCACTTTCTGTTATTTTATATCTATATTGTATCGACAATATCACTCCTACATACTCTTTGTCAAATGTCCGATAAAGAAATATAGTTAGTTCATATCACTCAAGCGTTTCGACTCCAAAATACTCACTTGAATGAAAGGCGTGTATGTCGCCAGATCTCTAACATCATCGTGCTGAAGACCCAGCGCGGTGAAATCGTGCAGTAAATCGTGCCCAACTAAAATGTTCCCACTTAACAAACTCAACAGTTGATTCTTCACGGAGCTAAGGTCTTTTACGTTCGGACCGTCCTCGTACCCCGGTTGTATTCCCGACACCCAAGTCCTGTAGTCCACGATTGGGGAAGTGGGCCGTACGAGACAATCCATAACAACCTGCAAGTTCTCGTTGACGACGGACACTCTAGCGACCATGCTCCTGTTCTGGTAATTTTGGACCATTTCACAATCGAGCGCGTATAATTGTACACTTTGGAATAACCCCATGGTGGAATGTAAGTGAGTGCCTGAGTGGACTAAGTACGCTGTACAGACTACAGAGGGCGCGATATGTTATATCGCAGTAGAGACTTCGACCGCAACTAGCGCTGTGTTAAAGCGCTATCTTTCACCAGAAAAAAAAAATACATTTTATGTATTGGTTCATTTCATGTTATGAGGATTTATTAATATTCCAGTGCTCTGTTTTTGTTTTTAGTATGGGAGCCCTTTACCTTTTATACTATCGCCAGCGATGCCGGTAGAATAATAATAATAATATAAACTTTATTGAAAAAAAAATAGTAACTAATATTTTAAAAAAGAGTTATCAACCCTTCCTTGGATTTCTTCCAGGCACCTTGTTAAAGAAAAGGAAAAAAAAAAAAAATATAAAACACAGAGAGAGAATAATAAATTGTAATACAATATTCAAACTAAAAAAAAACGTTACACAATAAATAGTAAAACTTTAAACTTAATTTTGATTTTACAAAATGCAACTTTGAAAAATAGTTATGGTGGGCATATAAATTTGTTTTTACAAACCTCTCTTCATCATATAAACTTAAGACAGATATATATGTCGCGGACATTTTTTGTGTCGTATACCCCTTGCCATGTTTTCCGTGTTGGATAGACCCCCTACTTACCTGATGTTGATATCTGTAAATTTCTATCTGTGTGAAGTTTAGTGTAAAAACACATGTTAATTTATACATTTGTTAATTAATTTATAAATGTATAAATTTAAAATTATAGGTACTTATATAAATAATGAATATGCTTTGATATTATCAAATAGTATGAAGTACGTAAATAGATACTATCAGTGTGTGTGTCCACTATCGTTTCGACTGCTATTTTCATTTCATGGACCCCAAATTTATTTTTACGCTGACGTAGACCCCTTTGGGAATTACCAGTACAAAAATATTTTAAAAAAAAACGAACTAGTAGTTCCAGAGATCTGCGCGTTCAAACATACAAACAAACTCTTCAGCTCTATATATTAGTATAATTGTCTCGCAGTATACCTCTGTTTGCAGCGCTAAATCGCTTAAATTACTTTTTGACAAAGACAAGAGAATGTCAATGTCTCCGCCTCCCGCGCATAGTTATCAATAATGATGCCAGTATCGATGTCAAATTACCATAAAAACGTAGAATAAGAATAATATATTTAGTTTTATTTTTAATAGTGTCTGTAATACTTATTATGCATCTCATTTTTCTGTAGGTTTACTAAAAATGACCTTCACAAAATGAAAGCGATTCTAATAAATTTACGAAATTTGAGCAATCAAGATCAGCAGGCCGATTCTACTAATTTAATGACGTTTCGATCAAGTTGCAGTATTCTCTTAATTTGACAATTGCGCATCCAATAAGGTACGCCAGCGAATTGTCAAATACACGCTGGTGTCACGTAAACTTCATGCGAACGTGTTTGACGTTAGACGAGAATACCAAAACAACAAAACGTCACTGCAACTGCGCTGCTGCTTAACTTATATTAATACGAGAATCGGCCTGCAGACCCCTCAAAAAAGTTATCTATCTAAAGGTTAACTTGTTAACAATATAGCATAAACACAAGGCGGTTGCTGTGAACCATCGTTAAATTCCTTCGACTGTCTCTCGACTTCATCATCAGATCTATTCCAAATCTATATTAAATTATTGTAGTTATTAAAAGTGCTAAGAGAACTAGTCGTCCATAGGATTTTCAAAATTTTTCTTTACTGTGATGTGTGTGATTTTCCCTAATTTCCTTAAAACGGGAGCGAAGAACAAAGGAATCAACAAAATCAAGTATTTGTTTGTTAAAGAAAACTAAGTAACCAAAACATTATACAAAATTCAGACAAAATAATATAACTTCTCAGTAAGTTACAAAATCTTACCAATATTGTAAAGAAATTGCAAAAATAATTACTGGTAACATTTATTTAGTAATCGTGGCCTTATTGTCTATGTACTGTTCTTCTCCGAAACTCGATATAAAAACTGTTACAGATAAAGTAATCACGTCTAGTCTTTAATTATCTGGTTTATCACTCTAGGTGATTAGTCAGTTCCATAGAACCTGGGACTTATTCTCGAATATTCCACGAACCACGAATCTAGTCTGTTATTAGAATGGGCACTGGGCCGCTTCACGTAGCCGTAGCTGGTAAATCGTTTTCTATGTTCATTGCTCGATATAATATGCAATAGGACTATGTAACCTGAAACAAATACCTATGACTAACAATTATTTTAAATAGAAAAATCTAAAAAATGTCAAGGATTCGTCGGAAAACATGACAAATAGAAAATTTCACTCATATGTGAGGCGACTAGAGCCAGAGTGGGGTAATAACAAAAAAAAAAATTTCAATGGGGAAAATAAAAATGCGCAATTAACTTGGGCGAAAATGAATTTATACTATTATTTGTGTAAGTATTATGTTAACAGTTTTCGGTCACTGTGCTGTTGTAGATTAAGATGTTTAGTCTATGAAAATATAAATTACTCATAAAAATGCAGTTAGGCTACTCTGCCTCTAGCGGCCTCGTATTGTCGGCTAACCATCTATGGCTTTACAAACTAAAAGTTATTTTTATTAGCTTAAAATAGAAAGAGTATCCGACGTCTCGTTACTTTTAAGGGCGACCGACCGACAACACTGTATAACGGGTAATTAGTATAACTAATATATACCGCGTTTTATTTAAATGCTTAATAAGCATACTTACATATATAGAGAATTTGAAAACAAAATGTATGTATCAACATTTTCCAAATTTACGTGAAACAACACTGACAAAAAGGATATAATCATGCAATTCGTATAACTTGGCGGGCACAGTAGTTATTTGACCGTGGGATACGAAGGAAAACCGACACAGACGTCAAAATTATACAAAACAACCGGTGTCAGCGAATTCGTCCGCGGAGAATACTATTTTTTTTTTGGATTGCGTCTTAATAAATTAAACCCACAACGACGCAGCGCACACGGATGAATAATTTTCCCCGTTTTTTTCACATTTTCCAACAGAAAAATATTTTTTTAAATTCGAACCTGTACCTAGTTCCTGGGATTAGCGCGTTCAAACAACTATATCAATAGATATATGAAATCGGTTTATTTACTAAATTAACTAACTAAAAACTAAATTTAAAAAATACGTATTACTCTGTTCGATGTAGATTTATTGTTTTCTTTACTCATTGAAGTCGGTTACTTTTGTTAATAATTTGATCTACTAACTTAATGGTCACCGTCTGTTCCACCTCAGCATTTTTATAAAGTAAACCTACCACGAAACAGTGTGCCGCGTTCTAGTGAGTCCACAGAATCGAATTCAGCAGCGTTTTAAATTGTCCTACTGTAAATAATAGTCTGCGCCGCCTTTTATTTCTAACAGGTAGAATAATTCAGCGTAAATGAATTTCGGTTCAGTTCGATTTGCTACACAATGGCTACAACTAGAAAATAATTGGTTATTAATTTGTGCTTTCCTGCCTTAAACACCACTAAGAAGAATTTTGAAAAAATTTTGGACCGACAATCCTTTTTTGACGTTATATATTTTTGACTAATAAATAAATACTAAGGTATTCCCTGACAGGGATTCCCCCAATGCGGCTTCAACACTTATGTGCTGTCTGCCAACTCAGTCAACGGACTGTGCATAATATCGTGGGCTCGATGCAGGCGACTAATGCAAGCATTGCCTGGTCAAGTAGTCTTTGCGGCTGGGGCGCGAAGCAGCGGAGGCTGATGGTGCTTTCAGACGTAACTATCTGGGACGTATAGTGCCAGATCACCTCAGTCGGCTGAATTACTCTCCAATCCTCTTAATAGTTTTATCAAGTTCATCTATAGCACGATCGAAAAAAAAAATTGGTACAAACCTGTCGACTAACCCGGATTTTTGGACGATAGTTCCTGTGGCTAGACGAAGGCCGCCCCACCGGGGGCTTGAAGAACTGAACGATGACCCGGGAGAAATTTCCCAAGAGTAACCAAGGGCTAAATGTTATATATAACACTTTATTTACAAAATCACAATGTACGGTAAATTAACAAGTAATCAGTCCATTTCCAGCGGAATTATTCTTCTGTACCACTGTAGCTTAAACGATATTTTGTACGATATTGATGGGTTGTATGGGTGGTAATCCGCCTATACTCTGTGGGAAGTACTGCATGCGGGTCGCCAGTTCGACGTCCGGAAAGCTCTCTTGCTTCATAGGTGGAGGAGCACGAGGTTGCTGCGAACGAAAATTTCGACCTTTCAGTGACGTCATATAATATTAAAAGGAGGTGCGCTTTCGACTCGAATTTATAATTTTTCTGAAACATGCTGGACTTCGTCTTGAAATCTGGATATTACATGGTAGGAATATCGAAATTTTGTCCGGGTCACGAACCACCGTCCGCAGATGCAGAAATCGTGTTACCTAATCGCGTTTCGGTTTCAGTCTCTGGATTTCCCAATAACCAAAGTCAAAAAAGGTCGACAGCGCATCTTGTTCAGATGTTATGTGGCTGGGCTATTTCACCAACCACCAAGTGTACCCCAGTTCGCCTGTCCTCTAACATTAAAAGCGACCGACCTTCGCCCGCTTGTCCCCGTGCATCATGCGCATGTGCTTGTAGATGGAGGTCTGCCAGCTGAAGGTGGCCGGGCAGAGGGCGCACTTGAAACTCTTCGTGTCCGAACGCTTCGTGTGCATCGCCCACACGTGGCCTTTTAGCCGTTTCACCGTCTGTCAACAACGTTGGGTTTACGGGAACTGTCTGTGGTTTACGCGAGTACACAGTTAAATAAAACAGTTTGAAACGTGATATTAATTAAACTAGTTGCAGCAGCCGCGGTCACGGGAAGACACGGCTGCAGCAAAGCATCCGAAATCATTTCCAAATAAGTTTAACTAATATATCGCGTTTTAAACCGTTAATGTGGTTTATTTAAATGTGTACTACTAGAGTAAACTATAGACAGTATTTAATAGACATATGAAAAATTAAAAACAATAAATCCGCAATTTTTTTTTACGAAAATTATTTTCAGTCTGAAAAAAAATCCAAAATCTATTGTGGATTCCAAAATATCTTTTGCGGAGGCCCTGGGTCTATTGCATTCCACCGTTACTTAAGAAAACCCCAAGCCTGTGTTCTTACTCAACTATTGACATTGACAGGCTCAGCCTGCGCTGAACAGAACTATGCTTTTGAACCACAAACTGAATCTTATGCCTGTAAGTATAAATATTTATTTATTTATTAAAAAACGCAACACAGACTAATATTACAGCTTGAGATTGTTTGAACGCGCTAATCTAAGGAACTAATGGTTCGAATTGAAAAATTATTTATCGAGGAAGGCTCTATAGTGGCTAGAAAGGCTATATAGTATAGTATACGCTTTAAAACATCGCGCTGCAACTAATAGGAGCGAGAAAACAGCGAAAAATGTGAAAAAAAGGGGAAATTGATTCATCCTTGTGGGTTAATCCAAAAAACATGTACGAAAGAATGATTCCCCTTTAAATGATCTAAGAAGTAGGCGACACAAGATGATTTCTAAGATTAACTTTCAAGAACGACGGGACGCGTCCGACGTCGTGGGTAATAGTTTAAATTTATAAAGACAAAAAAGGGGTTGTCCATTAATCACGTGAGGCTTGAAAGGGGGGGAGGGGTTTGATAAAAATCACGAAAATAACACAAGGGGGGAGGGGGGTATAGTAAGATATCTCGTGTATTTATTTTTTTGTCAAACGCGCGATTTTTATTATGGTCCTTAATTTCAGAATAAAATAAGATTATAGTTTAAACCTGTATTTATATTAAGATAATATTCATAAAATTTTAAGATTCCTTATAGGTACTAAAAATACACGTGATGTTGAGAAGGGGGAGGGGGGGTGGTCTTAAATCTCACTACGTATTTTTTACGTACGTGATTAATGGACAACCCCAAACGAAGTCGCTGACACAGCTAGTAAAAAAAGGCACGCGTCTTTCAGTCCTGGCTTCGAAAACGGGGAAAGCGTGACATGGCACTTGCTTGTAAATAAAATTGAGCGAAGCAGACACAGAAGTGTGCCAGCCACATTTACCGGACTCACCTTATAAGACTTGCCGCAGACTTCGCAGAGATGCTCTCCCTCTAACTCCTGTTGTTTATTTCTGCCTTCGTGTATATTGTTCATGTGCGCAACCATTATTTTGGATGTTTTGAAGGGCTGCAAAAAAATAACATCAGATATAAAAAAAGAATCATGCTGTGGTTATAAATAAAACACTTTAACGGTTTAAAACGTCATATATTTTAGTTAAACTTGTTTGAAAATTATTTTTAACTAGGGCCCGACGTCTTCGTGTGACCACGGCTGCTACAAAGCACCGAAACGTCCGGCCGTAGTAATACATAATTTTCAAACAAGTTTAACTAAAATATAACGCGTTTTAAACCGGTAAAGTGTTTTATTAAAATGTGTCCTACTCGCATAATACAGACAGTATGCTGTGGGTAGTTTATTATTTTTAATTTTCTCCCGTGACCACGGCTGTTACAAAACTACCGAAACTTCGGGTCGTAGTTAAATTGAATTAACAGAAGGTTAAATATTATATTTCTCGTTTTAAACCCTTAAAAGTGTTTTACTAAGCAATCCTACTATACGATTTTATCGTATAAGGGGAGCGACAAGTAAACTTATCACCTTATAACACACGCGACACCTATACTTGATGCGTTTGAGATGGTCCCAGTCTATGTGATCCACCATGCACCACTTCGTCGCGAAGCGCTTGTTGCAGTATTGGCAGGCGTGACTGAAACACAAAATGTTACTGAGAAAGAGAGAGAGAGAGGCTTTTATTATAACAGACTATGAGTAAAATGATTATGGCTATTAATTAATGATTTATAGGGCATTGATCAGTGTTGGTGTAAAGCCAGAATTCGACACGCTTAATCATACAGCTAAAAATTATAGTTATTGAGTTAGTTTAGTTATTGAAAAGCCACAACGCTTTACTAGAGTTACACTGACTAACACAGTAGTCACGCTGACTAATACCGTAGACACACTGACTAACATAGTAGACACGCTGCTAACACTAGTCACGCTGATTAACACCGTAGTCACGCTGACTAACACCGTAGTCACGCTGACTAACACCGTAGTCACGCTGACTGATCCGTAGATACACTAACAAAGTAGACATGCTCCCTAATAAAGTAGTCACGCTGACTAACACAGTAGTACAAATACCTAATGCACTGACTAACACAGTAGACACGCTCACTAATACCGTAGTCACGCTGATAAACATGGTACTCACACCAGCGCACTCTCGTGCACGTGCCTCTTGCTCAGCTTCATGTGATTATTGTAGCAGTCGCGACTCGAGAACGTCTTCCCGCAGTCCTTGCACTGCGGCGCGTTACCGGACTCCTTGTCTTTGTGGTTGCGCGTGTGCCGGGCAAGATTCCGCTTCCAACGAAACAGTTTCCCGCAGATTGGACAGGGGTAGTTCACGCCATCGTGGACAACACTGCGTAATTTTCAGTATTTTTGTTACACTACTGAATAAATAGAACATAAAAAAACTCATAACAAATATAAGAAAAAGAACCGAATTGAAGTGCATTGTAACGATAATAAGGCGGCTAAAGTGTCGATGGAAAAGACAAATCATGAGACACACTGAAAAATGGACGAACGACCTAATCAACTGGTCGAGAAACATCGAGAAGGGAAAAGAAATAGAGGGAGTTTAGTAACCAGATGGGAGGAGGACCAATGTGGCGAGGAACAGCTCGTTATAAGACATTGTGGAAAATTATGAAGGAGGCCTATGTCGTAAGATAAGCGAACTCATCGATATAAAATAAATGTCAATAATAAAATTACGTAGATATATAAATTCAATACTTTAACCGTTTAAAACGCGATATATATTGGTAAAACTTATTTGAAAATTATTTTTAACTATTTTGCAGCAGCCGAAACGTCGGGCCGAAGTTAAAACGTTACGTTACGTTAATTACGTGGGAAAACGGCATCATCCACCGTTTGCTGGTTGTGCCTTTCACTCATTCCAACTTGACACCACGGGGTTGACATTTTCACGGGGTATTGGAGTGAAATAGCAAATATTGTTCTTAACGTAATTGCTGCTAGAAGTAATGAAAGTAATTATTAAAACTCAGTTTTCATATTTTTTCTTATATCGTGTATTACTATCGAATTGGATTATATCTGTAATGACAGAATATTTTTGTGTATCTGTGTGTGTGTAAATGAATAAAAAATAAAATAAATTTAATAAGTTTAACTAATATATATTGCGTTTTAAACCGTTAAAGTGTTTTATTTAAACGTGCACTACTCGTGTAAACTGCAGACAGTATTTAGTACGAGGATATAATTAAGTTTTAGAATTGCCCTCCCTTAAACTTGTATCTTAGATTAAGTATTTAGTTGTAAGAATGTTGGTTAATCAAATACATAAATAGAATAAAAAAATAAAATCAACATAACTAAATCAAGTTAACATAATTATTTCAAACAGGCTGCCATTCACATGTTAAAATGGTATTAATATGACATTTTTGTACATATCCAAACATACGGAATCCGTGTAAGAGACCCCCTCTTCCCGTTTTATTACATTAAAAAAAACTCACACATGAGCCCTATAACTCTTCAAAGACTGGAAGACCTTGTCGCAGCCCTTACACGGTATGAACACGTTGGTGGGTTTCTTCTTCTTCTTAGGCAGGACGCCCGTCATATAGCTGGGGACAAACAATTAGTAGATCATTTAAATAAACCGTTAACGGTTTAAAACGCGATATATATTAGTTAAACTTATTTGAAAATTATTTTAACTACGGCCCAACGTTTCGGATTTCGCCATCTGTTCTGACGCAGTTGGTGGTTAGTGAATCTGGCCTTGTCCAGTGTTTTTAATATGGGTTCCCAGGTGTTTAATAACTTCAGACCTATTGAAATTTTCGTGTTTCTTAATCTTGTCGCAGGAAAGTACATTTTGTAGAATTAGGTAGATTCCCAAAATCTCAAAACACCTACCTTTGAAACCGCGTTTTATTTAAATGTGTACTACTCGTGTAAAATATACACATTATTTAAGTAGATCATTACTCCCCGCCTCGCCGTGACGACGGCTGCTGCAAAGCATCCGAAACGTCGGGCTAGTTAAAAATGAAAATAATTTTCAAACAAGTTTAACTATAATATATCGCGTTTTAAACCGTTAAAGTGTTTTATTTAAATAGATCATTACTTCTAGATGCTAATATTATGAAGCTTGTTTTTTGCAGTATACTCACTTAATGTGTGATTTTAATGTGATTTTGTTCGCGAAAACCTTTCCACAACAATCGCACTGCGGTTTTTCTTCATTGCATACACTCCTGTGGTAGATCAGCTTGGATTTTGAACTGAAATAGATATATGTTAGTGTTAACTATACTAATATTGTAAGCTGACAAGTTTGTTTGAACGCGCTAATCTCAAACTACTGGTTCGAACTAAAAAAAATATTTCTGTGTTGGCTGGACGATTTATCGATTTAGGCTACAAAACATCAAGCTGCAAACAGGGAAATGTAACAAAAAACGGGATTTTTTTTTAACATTTGACAGCTTCCATTGCGTGCGCTGCGAAAACGGTTAAAAAGTGTATGAAACAACGATTCTTCTTCAAATTATTTTAAAAAATGACCCCGGCTGAATAATTCAAATTTTTTTTAAATTAACTCTCTAACTAAGAACGGCAGGGCGCAGACGAAGTCGTGGGCAACTGCTAGTCCACAGATAAAAAAAAGGAGAGAAGTTTGATCGCGTTTTGGTTTCTATGGACTTGTTTCGATAAGGCTTGAGCTTAATCCATCAAAGTTATCAAAAAGAAACTTCAAATGTAAACCCTTTGAGATGTGATTAAGCATTCATACAATATTTACCTAAAACTTTTATTGCATAAGGAACAGACGTGTATCTTGGCAGCTTTGGCGCACTCGTGTTTCGCGATCAAACTTTTGAGGGTAGTTACCAAGCCGCAGACGCGACATCTGAAAACAACACGGAGGGTATTTCACGAAAAGAACGTCGAGATTAATATCGATTTTTTTCCCTAAATACAATTGCATCTGTGCCATTTTTCTTAAACTTATTGGAAAAACTGGCGAAAAACCTTTGGATGGTAGGAATATCGAGCTTCACTCAATATCAAGTGAACCCGTGCTGGGGTTCCGAGACCAGGGACTGAGTGGGGGTCACAGGATTCAGCTATTATTATATTATATATACTCACATAAAAGCGTTGTAATGCAAGCTCCTGTGCAACGATAAGCTCTCCTGATGCAAGAAATACGCATTGCACACGTCGCAAGGTATCGAATGTTTCTCCTTCTGCAATTCAAACATTAATTTAAGGTAAGATTAAGGCCTACATCTTAAAAGTATTAAAATTAAATACACCTACGGCACCGCTGTTCAAAAATACTCTACTACTGTACTTTTACATACATACAAAGTATTTGTTTGTTGAACGTATTACGTGAAATTCCGAGGTCATATATGTACACCTTAAAACCGTTAAAACGTGTTTTATATAATGTCGTGTACAGCTACTTATTTTTTGTTTTCCCTCAGTGTAGTCAGGTACTATTTTTATCTATTAAGGACTAGATTAAGTTTTAAATAAAAAATTGTCTTGAAATAAAGTCCCTTGAATTTAAAATATTCTTTGCAATGACCCGGCGTTTGGGATGCTCTGCAGCAGCAGCTAGTGATGGAGAGCGACCCCAATTTTACATATTTTGAGAAACAGAGCTTTCTATAAGGGCCCAAATATTTAGTAGTAGTAGGTTGGTAAGTATTTTTTATTATTTGTAGATGTAGACAATAAACTAAGCTACAAACAATAATGAATTAAAGAAGTCAGTACTGGCGTGTGTTTTCCTATAAAATGGAACCCCATCGCCTTCTGGGATATGAAGCTTCGCACACAATCCGTACACTTGTATTTCATCTTGCTAAACTCTTCGCTCTGCACGTCTCGTTCTCGTGTGGCCCACATCTCCTCTTCGTTCATCACGTACACATCTACTATGCCTTTCGGTAGATTCTTTAGGCGGTTTCGCTTTGGTGAGTCTCCTGTTTCAACCTGCAAACGATAGAACGGTTGTTAGTGTAAGTTTTAGTTGGTTCCTTCTTTTCCACTTTAACTGTAAATCAATTTACTGATTGGTAATTTCAGTTGAGGACTTCGACATTCTAGTAGCACATGTGGTTTACCAAAGGAACGTGGATTTTCATATAAAATAACGACCACCTTCTAGGAAGTTTAGTCCATCATAGATGACATTTTTTTCACTATAACATAGCAGTCAAAGTCAAGAAGTAAAAAATAATTTATTCACGTAGGTAACTATGTACACTTATGAATGTCATGAAATTAAAGAATCTTTACATTATTTATTAAGAGTGCTTGCACTTCACTGGGGATAAAGTATTGTATGAATTCACCTTGAAAAGAACTACTACTTTTATGAAGCCTTTTGGTTGGTACACTTATTTTGTCCTTATAAGGTGATTATACATTACATTCTAAATAAAGGTCTGCCCTCTTCTGTCATAAAAGTCTTTCTTTAGATTTTATACTTACTAGTTTCTTCCTTTTTCTTTTGACTTTCTTCCTTTCTTTGTCTTCACTTTCTTCCCGCTTCAAGTCAGCCAGAAGCATATCATCATCTGAAGATAAACCATCCATAGCTGTGTCTATTGGTTCATCTTTGACATCTAGATCTGAAAAAATACTATGTGAACTACTTCAGATTTTTTGTGAAAAGATTGCCATGTCAGGATACTTGATTCTTTTATGTTTATCAAAATTCAAACTCCTTGGAAATATGACAATGGTCGTATTTAATTTTGACCTAAATAAACTCACTCTCTGGTCTTAATTCAATTTTGATTGAATCTTCTTTAATCTCTTGTTCTTCTACCTTTTCTTCTACATCTATTGTTGGGGATGCATTTGTTTGCGTTCCCAATATATTAGATGCATGTTGAGACAGGTCACTCGGATTGTTCAGGAATGGATACTGCAATTATTTATTACCAATGTAGAAATTTATTGTCTCTCTTCTTTCATTGAACAAAGATAGAAAATGTCTAATAACTTGTTACAGTAAATAGACCATACAATTAAAAGTTCACTTGTTTTTAATTTCTCTAAGCTACAACAAAATGGCTCTATTGTTAATTGAACCTGAGGTATTTAAAAATAACAAAGCCATAAGAAGTAGTTATAAGAATACTTACAATGTTAGAATATGCAGCAAGAATATCATATGATTTGAGTATTTGTTGCTTGAATTTCACAATTTTGTTTACAGTTGCGAGACATTCCCAACACACTTGTATTGCTAAACCATCTGGGACCTACAATAGATTATTAATGTCCAGAAAACAGTATCTTATGAGGAATGGTTTTACTATTTTTTTTAAATTAAATAAAACCACTTTTGCGCAACCTTGTCTTCAACTAAGGATTCAGTTACAAAAAGTTAAAAAAATCTAGTGTAATCTTAGAAATATTATATGCTGAAATAATAATTGTGTTAACATAAATATGATTACTGGTTATTATGATTAAAAATATAATATTTATATGAAATAATAAAATCTTTCTAAAAGGGTTAAGTATTAGTATCAGTATAAAACTTTTTGATAGAACGCAATAAAAATTAAAAGGTAATGGCGGATCCAAGATTTTCTGTTCTCAAAAACAATGACTTTAAAAAAGATTTTCTGAGATAAACAGCTATTGTAATGTACAATTTTAAATGCGTTTATTTATTTTTTATGCAAATGAAGCAGTAAATTAAATAATCTTTCCACTTACATCGATTTCTGCGATAGTTTTGAAAACATCTATGACAGAGTTTTTGTAAAACATCTTCCTATTGTAGTTTAGGCAGCCCACGCAAATGCCATTTACGTTATAACCTTCAATATTTATGTTAATTTCCTTCATTTTTCGGCTTTTCAACGAAACTTTTTTAATAACAATGGAAGCTTCATGCCTTTCTTTCGGCCATTTTATTTTTATTAAATGTATTATCTTCGAAACTTCGAAGTTTGACACTGACAGCACTGACACTCTTGACATTTGACTTATATCACAATAATTAACAGACTATAGAGAATTGTTGAAATTCAAAGTATAAAGATAAATAATATGATTTGGTTATTAATTGGTTAAATTTTAAATCTAACAAAAAGATGTAACATTTATTTGAAAAAATGTGAAATTCTGTTTCACACTATGGGGCATTTTAACAACTGACAAGTCCAACCGAAACCATTTACTATTTATTGCCCCCGGGATTTAAACTTTTCCACGCTGAATGCTATATAATTAAATTAAATAGATAAATAAGATAACTTTTCTGGAAAATATATTAAACGTTATTGTGATAAACGTAATGATTATTTCTTATTTCTATAGTGCACTAAGTGATCGCACTGACGGAGTTTCTCAGCGGCCTGTTCCGGAGTCAGATCTCTTTGGGGCTGAGCCAGCATTTCGTATCCAACCATAAATTTCTTGACGGTAGCGGAACGTAAGAGCGGCGGGAGGTAGACCCCATGGAACAGCCAGTGTGGGGAGTCACCGGGTTTTGCGTCTGGGCCTGTCGGAGCTCCTGTGAATATTGTTTAAATAAAATAGTTTCTTACTGCCAGCCAAAAAAACTCCATTGCTATGCAAAAGCCTCCTCATAATAATTTTTGGTTGGTGTAATATTAGCATTTAATTTTATTTAGGTTAATAACTAACGGATTTAGGATTGGCAATGGGTCCTACATATTTCTAATTAATTAAAATTTTCTGAGACATGTTAGGCTTCGTCTGGAAATCTGGATATTGAATGAGTGTGAGAGGGTAATATTAACTCCATCCGGGTCATAAACCACCATCCATAGATAAAAAACCCGTAAAGTTAAATCACGTTTTGTTTGCAGTCTGTGGATTTAACAATTTAAACAAACCCAAAGTGGACAACACATTCTGTTTATATGTTATATGGCTGGGGTATTTAACCTTCCATTAAGTGACCTTCATATTTGTCATTATCTATCATTAAAAAAAAATAAACTGACCATGCCATCCCATGCTATACGGAAAGCTGCAGTTAAACAAATTGTCGTATTTCGTGTTTAATTGCTTCATGATTTCAGCTAGAGCCATCTTTTGGTCGTCGTTCAAGTCTGTCATTCGCTGGGGGTGCCCCTTTAGGGGTAGTAGCATGGTTTCGTAAGGCCAAGACGCCCAATACGGTACTAGTGCCACCCACTCGTTATTCTGTAGCACGATTCGTTCCTGTAATGAGAAATAACCGTCTCAACAGTTTTAAGACTTAAGCTCAGAAACGTAGCTACGTGGAGAAGGGCCCCGGTCTACCTATCCATCCTAAGGGTCAAGGAAGAATCGGGTCCTCTTTTAGTATAGCTTGAATTAAATAAACCTCCAAAATTGTATATAGCAACAAGAACGTTAGAAAACATTTTCTTCTACGCTTATATCTTCTCAAAGGTAAGGTTAGAGGGCTCTGGTGCACTGCACCACATGGCACTACAACATCTACGCCACTGCTTAAGCTTCTAAATTCAGCCCCAGTCCCCGTCGTAATTACTCAATGGGCTATCTGATGATAAAAATGTAATTTATCTTATTTGATAGATGTTAGCTATTCTTGAATTCTGTTACATATTTCTGAAATTATCAAATTGAAAATCAACATTTAAATTCCGCCTAAACGCTAAATTACTCTGCAATACGGCTAGTGAGTCACACTTATATTGGCCATTGGTGTATGTTGATCACATCATCTACATGCATTTGTAACAATAAATTCAGATTTTAGCGATTGAATTGAAATGAGTTACAAATTTATTTATTAATTAATGCAGAGAATGGAACTGATTACACTAGAAGCACGTTGGCTTATAGTACTGTTTTTAGTAGTTTAGTAGTGTTTAATAGCAAGTGACGCGTCATAAGCCCGACCAATTTAGATCGCTTTGTGTCACGTGACAAATGTTTAAAAAAGACAAAATTTTAACTTAAATGACTCTTTTACTATTTTAAACTTATGCTTAATACTGATAACAGGAAATGACGGTATATTTTTCGCAATGTCAAATTATAAAACCCATTAGTGGTGGTAACCGAACACGAAGGCTTAACTGCTCTAATGTGCTGACCCATCCTACTTCCAAATTTTGCGCTGTTACTAGATAATTCCTTAAACCCAAATACCAAAGTCACAAGTCGCTTAATCCTGGATTCCAACCCAGGAGCTGATCTGTGAGGGCTTGCTTATTATCTAGATAATAAAAATGATGTCAAAGCTAGATCAAGAATACAGTAGCAGTTATTTTACTTTTTGCGAGTAGTGCACAGCATAATTCTTTTTGTATTTATTATTTGCCGTTAAGGCACTTGAGAGTCATTTAAAATGGCAAAAAAACTATTTTTAAATGGTTTAAAATGATTTTGTTTCAATAAATAAGTATAATGAAAGGGAAAAATTAAGTATTTTTGGCGTGAGTGCTAAAGGTATACATATAAGTTTAATATGTATATAAAGGATATAAGTGAGTATAGGTAATCTGTACTTTACGCTTACGCAGCTGTGGTGTAAAGCTATCCAAAACATTGGGCCGTAGTTAATAAAAAAAACAATTTCCTAATTCACGTTTTAATTGAATTTTATTTAAAGCATATAAGTGGAATTAACAATTGTTTGCCGAATTAATTTAAATGCTTAATTTTAGGGGTAAGGAAGTATAAAATAATATAAGGGTAAAACGTATGGGGCGAAAATATGGTAGGTACATCACCTTCTTTAATAGTTCTTGCTCCACGTAGGCCACCAACATGGCTTTCTCGTGCTTTTCGTAATATGCCCTTTGACATCTAAAAAGTAAATCAATAAATATTAATATACAGTCTGTATTTATCTAGGATAAAAGGACGCCGACATGAATCGTATAACGTATAGTAGGGCATGAAACATTGTAACGGTTTAAAACGCGGAATATATTAGTTAAATGTCGGACAATGGCTTAAGTAATTTGTAAATAGAACTTAAAATAATATATTTCGCGTTTTAAGCCGTTAAAGTGTTTTATTTAAATGTATACTAATCGCGTTAACTACGTACAGTTTTTAATATAATAGGGAACGCAAAAGGGAGAGTTTTAAATTTTTAAATACCAGTAACGGAAATATTTCAATCCATTCACAATTTTTGCTAGTTTCCCCCCCCCCTTATTATTATTTTCTATTGGGAACACTGATAGAAGGTCCGGTGATTCGTCCATGCCATGTGCTAGCTTCTTCCCCCATTGCCCCATTTTTCACCCCTATTCGCCTCCCCATTATAAAAAAAGAGGACGGCCATAGGGGGCACTTACCTGTCTTTGACCCTGGGCTCGTTGGGTAGGAAGCTGGACGCCCAAATCTGGCAATGTGGATGTGGATTCGAACAGCCCATGACCGCGCCCTTGTTCTCGAATATCTGCACCCAAGTGTAGCGACGACCCAGCTCTTTCAATTGATTAATCCATCTGAGAAAGAAAAAACATTGCAGCAATACAACAAATAACATTAAAAAGCTGATTTTACATTCAATCATGCAAATGATATATTTCGTGTTTGAAACCGTTAATAGTGTTTTATTTAAATACAATACTGGACTAATCGCGGTGCTTCACGTATTTTATCTGATAGTGACGATAGAATTATTTAGCTTTATATACACAAACAAACTTTAAATATACATTTTGAACATTACTATCGATAAACGCAGCTGCTGCAAAGCATTCAAATCGTCGGGAGGCTATTTAAAATAAATTCTAAACAAGTGAACTAATATATTACGCGTTTTAAACCGTTTAATGCATTTTTTATGTACTACTCGCGTACACATAATACTAAGTATTGTATTACTCACTCTTCAATAACTGCCATTATTTCTTCCACAGACATGAGGGGTATAGTCATGGACGAATCAGGGTGAAAGCACATTACCCTGAAAAACAACAACTGCTTCAGGACACAATTTCAGCAATACGCGAAAGTGTAAACTTTGTTTTAGAAAAAATGTTGTGACACAGTCGGGGCACGAATGATGTAGCCACTACCAACTCGTGTTCCTCCTTCAATATTTGTTTAAGACGATAGATATATATATAGCTTCAGGAATTCACTTGAGAAGATGTAAAGACCCCAGCCATATAACACCTCGACAAGATCTATTCGGAAATCCACAAACTCAAACTGAAACTTCACGACTTTTTTATCTGTGGACGGTGGTTCGTGGGCCGGACAGAATTCCGTTATCCTACCATTCATTTAATATCCAGATTTCCAGACGAAGTCCAACATGTTTTTGGAAAAATTGCGAATTGAATAGAAAAATGTTGGATCCGGTGGGAATGGACCTACGACTAGATTATTAACAAAACATTTGGACCAACGAGCAAAATGACAACGAATATCTAATCTTGCAGGACAAAACCAATTACCTGCAAGTCCCCCTAGCTTGTGACGACACGAAAAGTGGATTGGTGGATGCAGGCGGTTCTGGTACCCGCTCCAAAAGTGCCGGAAAGTCGTTTGGAAACACATAGGTCGATGTGTATATTGGGTTTTTCTGAAATACAAAATGCTATATAAGAGTTTCTGAAACGAGTAGGTCAGAATTTAAAAACAAATCAGATTTTTTTTAATGGGCAGGTAAGCAAGCTAAAAGAACCCCAACGTGCCCTGAAGAGAGCTAAGTTAGGAATATCTCTTGCGGGCGAAGTTCGTGATAGAGTCTTCCGTCAAAGAACAAAAGTGACGGATGTTGTTAGCAAATTCGGCAGGTTATTACAGGTACATAGGAAATTGGCTGGCCACGAATGTTTCAAATTTTTCAAAGAAAAAGAAAATTGTTTCAAAAACTTCACTAGCTTTACCTTCCCATTAGCCCTAACAGCACCAGCTCTCAGAGGATTGTTTGGATCCGGTGCCTGCTCCTCCGGCGGCTGTTCTGTCTGACCACTCCACGGCCTCTTGCATCTATGAGGAGAGACCAGAACCCATTCGTCCTTCAGGGGGTTGTAGCGGACGTGCTGATGATCTGAAATCATCATCATTACTAAAGTTTCCGGGGACTTAGGCCAGCTGTGGAACTGTGAGTCATAAATTAAAAATTCTTTTAATTTGATACAAATTTACGGCACGGCAGGACTTGAACTGGCATCTATAGCGTTCCGTGCTGTTGCTCTAACCAATTAAACTACCGTGTAGTATCTAGTTAGCTAGAGACGTAGTACGGTGTGGATGCGGGGTAAGTCCCGCCCATGTGTTAAAACTTTTTCAATCTAAATAGATTTTAAATTTATGTTATCATGTGAAAAACATTCAAGTTTTTCAACTGTGCGTCACATTCAACACACACTAGTACTTGTTTTGTCAAACAACGTTGACGTCTAGAAATGAAAATTGCAGTAAATAATACCGAATACCGCTTACTTACAACTTATTTTTAATTATAATTAAGATTAAGTTAAACATAAAGCCAAGTGTTAAAATCTAGTAATTATTGTAGAGTTTAAATAAAACACTTTAACGGTTTAAAACGCGATATATTAGTTAAACTTATTTGAAAATGATTTTAACTTCGGCCCAACATTTCGGATGCTTTGCAGCAGCCGTGGTCCCGGCGAGACTGACTAATAAATCGCGTTTTAAACCGTTAAAGTGTTTTATTTAAATGTGTACTACTCGCGTAAACTATAGACAGTATTTTATTGTAGAGTTATATAGAATAACAACTCTACAATAATTGTCACAGTTAACCTCAAAACTTATAACTTAAATTTTTAAATTAAACTTAAAGATAACATTG
>CAVLEF010000277.1:395000-460000 GCA_963661955.1 Leptosia nina
CCCCCCCCCCCCCCCCCCCCCCCCCCCCCCCCCCCCCCCCCCCCCCCCCCCCCCCCCCCCCCCCCCCCCCCCCCCCCCCCCCCCCCCCCCCCCCCCCCCCCCCCCCCCCCCCCCCCCCCCCCCCCCCCCCCCCCCCCCCCCCCCCCCCCCCCCCCCCCCCCCCCCCCCCCCCCCCCCCCCCCCCCCCCCCCCCCCCCCCCCCCCCCCCCCCCCCCCCCCCCCCCCCCCCCCCCCCCCCCCCCCCCCCCCCCCCCCCCCCCCCCCCCCCCCCCCCCCCCCCCCCCCCCCCCCCCCCCCCCCCCCCCCCCCCCCCCCCCCCCCCCTTTTTTTTTATATACACATTAAGTATACTGTATTTTTGTTTTTGATAAAGGAGATCGGACCAGCGTGGAGTTCACTTCCTGTCGACTTACGATATTCGGAAAAATACATACTGAAACCGAACCGCGATTAATATTCGGATTCGGATTTTGATATTCGGTTGGAATATCCATTTAATATCCCGACTCTCAGTCGTCCAATATGTTCAGAATTATAAATTGATTAGAAACGTAACTCGAGGGGCGTCAAACCCATCACTTATTGATTATAGCTACCATTAGACTAACGAGCCCTAGAACTTGTTACTAAAACATTTGCGAGTGTTATAAGAAAAGGTTATGGTGTGAAATTAATGTGTATGTAACAGACGCACAGTAGGGTTTTGCTGAAAATCGGTGTGGCATAGCTGTGCTGCAAATTTTACCGACTCAAGACCCCTTCGGCGTCACTTTTCTTAAAATTAATATTTTTATATTAATTATTTTATGGCAATTATATTTGATCTTTTCTCTCATTGTACTAAATTAATGCCAAATAAAGAGATTTATTATTAATAATCGTGTCCTCTAGGTTATATTAATGAAACTAAGTAGTCAGTTGTCAGTGTAAAAGTAGGTGACACCTAGCGACATTTTCCGACACTAAAGAAAATTCTAATTTCCGACCATTTAAGTATTGTCAGCAGTTTATGCAAGTAGTATAAATTTAAATACAACACTTGTAACGGATTAAAACGCGAAAGATATTAGTTAATTTATTTTTAATCTTGAAGAGTTTATTATCACATGGACATATCATATTTATGTAAATTTGTATGTTCCGTAATAGAACTATATACAATATTCCTCGTAATATGACTAAATAAATACAATAATTCATGAAAATCAATTTGTTGGATTGGAAATTTAATTATCAGTATTAAATTTCCCAAAGCTTCTACTTTCATTTACAAGAATATATTAAATAAATCCCTTTAACGGTTTTAAACGAAATATATTAGTTAAACTTATTTGAAAATGATTTTTAACTTCGACCCGACGTTTCAGATACTTTGCAGCAGCGGGGGTCATGGGGAGACTAATATATCGCGTTTTAACCCTTAAAGTGTTTTATTTAGATGTGTACTACTCGCGTAAACTATACACAGTATTTAAGAATATATTACTCAAATATACGCAAGTAAGTAAAAAGCCATCTACCAAACGACTCCACAACTTTGGTACTATTTAATAATACTAATTTAGTCGAAGTAAAATATATAAATTTTTAATATCATCAGTTTTGGTAAGACACGTTTCGTACAAAGCTTACAGTTAATATAAAACATTTCATTATGTTCTTTAGGCGGATGTATCTAACCAAGTCCCGGGATTTCGATCGCCCCAGTAGTTCATTGGTTAAAGGTGTGTGCAGACACGAGGACCTGGGTTTGCATCATCAACTAGTCTGCAAATAAAATTGATCAGTGAAACAGACGCACATTCCCGGGATTCGAATTCGTTTCTTCTTGCATATCGCAATGCAACACAGCTGAGCCTTGGAGGCGGTTTAGCGTAAACTCACTGCAGCCTTAATGCCGCAGCAAAACTGCATCAGCCGCAGTACTGCTTTATGTAATGGAAATTTAAATGAAAATCATTTTTCCACAATTTTCACAACAACCCTACTGTTATGAACTACACGTGGGGCGCCTCCGAGCGTAGAGCGCGAGAGAACGTAGGTTCGAATCCTTATAAAAGGATAATAGCCAGTTTAGTTGCAAAGCATGTATAGATGATTGTTTCTCTTTGACACAAAAAGGGCTCGACCGTTTTTGATACAGTTGCGGGGGTTTTATTTCCACGGGATCAACAAGGATTAATTGTCGATTTCAAAATAATATTTCACGTATAGCCGTTTAGCGTTACTTGGACATAGGCCTCCCCATAGACTTCCAGTACGACCGGTCCGCCAGTGAATCCAGCGTTTCCCCGCTACCTTGACCAGGTCGTCGGCCCACCTGGTAGGAGGTCGTCCAGGTTTTCGACGTCCGGTACGTGGTCTCCACCCCAAACCTTTTGCCCCAACGGCCTCAGTTCTTCAGCATTGCCCACCCACTCCACTCAGCTTCCAATTATGGGCTATGTCAGTGACTTTAGTTTTTCTAGATCTCCTCATTCCTATTCGATCGCGCAGGGTAACCCAAAGCCCTTCCATCGCACCAGACCTAGTTTCACCATGCTCTGAGACCTGTTTCGGTACCGTACGTCATCACTGGTAACACACACTCTGAACATTTAGTTTTCAACTAAGCATTGTATTAAGTAAATTACTTTTTAGATCTCTTATTACATGTACTTTCTAAAAAAATTAAAGTTGGCTAGATCTCCACTGATGTCTCAACATCCAATTTACTTGAAAAACTTTGGAATAATACCCTTAACAATTGTTTACCTCGAATTAGCGAAGTACTTAAGAATTCTTAAAAATAGTAAATACTTTTATACCTACTAAAATAAGGTTTAAAATGTGTAAGGTAACAATGACCCAAATTCCCAATTAAAGCCTACTCAAATTTTGAAAGTCGGTTAGCACCCCATTCTGTGTCCCAATTATTTTACATAACATTACATTGTGTGGTGTCCCAGTTCCTAAACGTCAGAACAGCAGCGCCGCGGAGGTTTCCCGAACTATGCTGGGACAGATTAAAAAATCAGTATATTATATGCGCGCGCACTTATCGATCGTTGATAACAGCAGGTAGGGCTGGGTGTGGTACTATAATCATCGTATCTTAGATGTAGTATCCGTTCTTCGAGTAGTACGTACGATACATATTACAATTGACGATATGTTTATTATAAAAGGGAAAATTATATGCTATAAATGTTTTACGTCTATTTTCCAAGAAATTTAACTCGTAGTTACTTGATAAAGATATAGTTGGATGATGACGTTTTGCGCCACTGGAATTAAAGATATGTTAAATTTGCTTTTTTACTCATTTATTTAAATTAATTACTTACATAGTCTTAATGAAACTTACTCAAAACCGGTTAAGAAGCCCCCTACCACTTTATGTAAACCGTTTTCGTTGCCACACTACGGCCTTAATGACTCTTTAAAACCCTTTATGTGCTGTGTCTAAGTTTATTAACTCTATACAACATGAAAATTATTGTTATAAAAACCTTCTGATTCTATAACCATGTACTATTGTAATGTTTGCTGTTCTCGTGAATTGAATATTACGTAGTTGTAAAAACGTACGATATTTTTGAGTACGATCCGACCCGAATACTATCCACTCGCCTACTATCATCGCTGTATCCTCCCCTGGCCAGTTGTGCTCCGACCGCTGTAGTGGTCGGACGGATATATGGGTGAATTACATTACCCCGGCGCGCAAAGCGTCGACGAGGATAGGCAGTATCGGGCCCCGTTTCGCAGGCCTCCGCAGTACAGATGGCCGAGCCCCCAACTGCCGCAGCCCTCGGCCTTCGCCCAGTGGCGGAGGGCTCCGGCACCGCCTCGGCCGCCGGACTACAGACGCAGTGCATCGTACCCTGGTAAACCAGATGACACTTACCAGGTGAGATTTTCGTATGCTGTGAGTGCGGCCTATCAGCTCAAATGAAATACTGGTACCGCTTGATGACGTATTATTCTTGAACGTCAAATACCTTACAATTTGTAGTAGCTACGAGAACACATGTTTTCAGGAGATATATTTTTTGTGTATATAGCTACGCCCCGCGGTTTTACGTGTGTAACTGGCGAGAGGAATAATTGAACATTTCCTACCGAGGTGCCGGGAGAATTTATAATATTTTTCTTGTACACGGGTTACCGTGAAGTTGTTAAACTTTCACACCGAAATGTAATGACTTTAGTATTATTATTATGTTAAAATGCAATTATGAAATGTTATGTCGAGTTTTAAGACCTAGTGCGGAACCGCTCGCGAAATATACCTAAATAGAATCCTAGTTATATTTAAAAAAAGCAAAAGAGTGGATGTTTGTTCCCTTTCGTATAAAAAAAGACTTGACCGATTTTAATAAACGTGTAAAGGTTGCTAACACTATAACATTATCTATTGACAATTTTTTATCTTAATTTTGGTTCTTTATTTACCTCTTTATAAAGAAAACCACGAAGTTCAGTCGCGTAATTCTACTGAAAACTCATTAGGGCTTTTTCAGCGTTGAATATTTCTATTCCTTCTGTCAGATGTTATCAGCTGTTTGCGATTGAAAAATTTTCCGGAGTATTGAAAACTATTATTGTATATGAATCCCCAAAATCGGTCACCGGAAAAGTCGGAAAAACTATACATCATTTAAAACACATTTATTACTAAGTTCTTGAAACATCGGAAAATGCCTTCGCATTCTTGCCTAGCTTAAGAAAACGTGCGCGGATGTTATTGAAAAACTGTGACGTTTATGGGTGGAAATTCTTTCAGATTTTCATGTGTGCGTTTAAACTTAAAATGTAAAGGCGTAGGAAAAGTTCAAAGCGTTTTCAGCTATGTATATGAAAACTGCTCAAATTTATATTTCCGCGTATGAATAAATTATATAATAATTAAATTAAATAAATAATGACTATATACTTAAAATTAGTTATTTATAGCGTGATATTTTTGTTAAATTGAAAGGTCTTAGCCGTTTGAATTTTAATTGGATTACAATTTTAGTTGATGCATGAATAGATAAGAAACGTGTATAATATGCACGAGTTAAAGCGAAACACCAAAAATAGTTTTTATATTTGTCCCTCAAATAAGGACACAAACGAAGGTATTCTTATAGGACTCAAAAATGTGTCCGCCGCATGTAAACCACGCGACTCTACATAGAGTAACTATATACAAAATAGCTGTGTCGTAATGTTTATCTGTTTGGTGACCGAAATACAGAGATAAGATATTGCGTAGTACTTGACAATTTAAGATAAAATCTGTAGGCCTGGATTTGGATCATTTTAGATCTTCACCGGCTTGTTAGCAACGCCGGTCGGGGGTTCGACTGTTCATAGTAGCCCGCATCGTTGGATATCACCATGATATCATGATGATAGCAAACAGACAGACATACTCTCTGGGACTACTTCTATGCCCGGCCAAAAGGAAACATTTTTCTTCGGGTTTGAACTCTACATTCCAAAGATATGCGTTTTACCACATAAATACAAATCAAATTTAGGTATGCCCAGTTTTCTTTCGAGGGTTCCGAAAAGTAGTTAAAAATTTACAAATAATTTGTGCATTTTGTTTTTATTATTTATTAGACAGTGGGGCTGTATAGTCCATATCTCGCTCTCTAGAATTATCTTTAACCTGCTTTTTGCAGAATAAATGTTTACCTTAAAATGCCACTTTCATTTTAATCAGACCTTATTACTAAGACCATTCGTCTGTTTGTCTGTCACCGGATGTCTCAATTTGACAAGTGTATATATATATTGTTCTGTGCCATTTTTTCGCTATAAGAAACAAAAATGACACAACTACGCGCTCTGTTTTATTTTGTTTTAAATAAGTAATACTTTAAAATATTGGTTTGATATTTATTTTAATAAATGTTTATTCTGAACTGATCTTGCATAAATAAACGCAAAGTACCGTACGCACTGCCCCGTAGGACTCCTTGGAGTTCACTCGATTGTAGAGCAAAGTCCAGGATTCCAACCCCGAGTTAGTTAGACATTTTATGATAAAGGTGACAAGCATACACTCAGACAGGTTCACTCCATGGACGGTGCAATACAACATTTCAAAAAGATGCGATTTTGATCTATTTTTGTCTTTGGATTTTCGAAAAGCCGCGGACTGAAATTGAACGCGATGAAATTTCAGGGCTTTGTCATCTGCGGACGGTGGTTCGTTCCCAAAAAATTATTGAAAAAAAAATGAAGTTATACCGAACTGAAAATTTAAATAAAATTGAATTCGAGTTTTTTTTTCTTTTTCTTCTTCTTTCTTTGGTCTCAGAAATACATACCAGGTCTCTTTTCCTCCGGGTGGGCATGTGGCAAATAATTGAAAATTGTTTCTCTAATCGATTTCCTTTACTAGCATGTAGTAGATCAGACATCTGTGCCCAGCTCGACCGAAACAATTTGATATTTACCCAGGATTGGAACCTGGGATCTCCAGTTTACGCAATGGTGGACAACATTTAACGATAGGAACGATCACAAGATACCCTTTTCAGTGCGCGCTGACATATCACAAATTGTTACTTAAAACAACACTACATAATGCAATTGTTTAAAAATCCAATGAAACAATGTTTGTTTACGAATTCGTTACGACGCTAGCGTTCACTCGTTTTCCTTATAAATTCAGAAACGCCTTTATTCACATCCATACAAGATGTGTTGTCGACCTTTTTTTTGATTTAGACGTTCAAAATCGAGATACTAAAATCAGTATACGATTATTTACATCTAAATATGCAGACGATGTTTGACATGTTTCGTAAAAGTCATAATTATATTGAAAACTTGTTAGATGCATATTAGTATTAAACCTTATATTGGTCCCATCGAAATGGGTTCAGCCGTTTATAATGTCACAACGTATACATTGACTATGAGCTTTTAAGTGGCAAATTTCGTTATTATATTAGCAAAATGATAATAATGAAATTTGCGTATTATATAGTATACTTAATGTTTTAATTATCACAAACGCTCTATAGAATGAAGAAGAAATGAGAACGAGTAACACATGTTTAAATACAACATATTTAACGGCTTAAAACGCGAAATATATTAGTTAACTTCTAATAACGTGAAGATCGCGGATGCTGTAAAGCATTGAAGCGTCGGGCTAGAATTAACTGAAAAAAAGTTAACTAACATATATCACATTTTTAAACCGTTAACACATTTTAAACTAGTGCAGAGAAATACGAAAGATCATTATTAGCTTAGCTGTATTAGAGTTTTGTAAATATGAAAGGTTCACATCTTTCTCCATGTTGACGAAAACATACCGTTTTATCTTCAACCTGTTTCGGCGTGAAAGACACAAACACCACAGTTTTGCAAAAGGGTTATAATACACATATTCACCCCATACCCCAGTGGCGTGGGACATAAAGCGTAAGTTTACACGTTCTTCATAACAAAAAGAGTGACGTAGTGTCATCGATCGTACTTAACTAGGTCAACGGGAGGTATCGCGGGGTAAGCGTCGCCCGCGCGGTCACTGCGTGGATGGGCGACCAAAATATAAATAAACGCCCTTTTTTGCTTCTAGAGCTTTCGTAACGTTACTGATTGATTCTATCAATAAAATCCTACCAAAAACACTAAAGCGCCCTCTTCCATTCATTTAAATAAGATTACATAACAAACACACATGTTATCTGTTTCAATTATACTTTAAACGGTTCAAAACGCGATGCATATCAGTAAATTTATTTTTAACTGCGATCCGACTTTTCGGATGCTCTACAGCAGCAGTGTCTTCTGAAACGTCGAGACGTAGTTTAAAATAAGTCAGTATACTTCGAGTTCTAAACTGTTTTCTTTAAATGCGGATGTACAATGCGTACGTTAGATATTTATATTATGTTTCGTTTTAAATATTGGTGTATGATGTATGACTTTCATATTTATTAAAACTTTTTATCGTTTCGACTGCTGGGTACAAGTCTTTTCTCGATTTAGAGAGGATTTTAAGAGCTTAGCCCACTACGCTGCTCTGGTGCGATTTGGTGGGTTTTGGCAAATATCACAACTAAACAAGCGGAGATAACTGAGGCTTAACGTGATTCTGAGATATTAGGGCAATAGCATAAAAATGATCATAGAAAATTAAAATTTTATGTGAAGTCTAGCGCGTTAACCATTAGACCAACGAGGCCGATAGAGATACTTATTTATACTCTATTTTTATGAGAAGCCACACAACTGCTCAACTTTAAAATCTATATGTAATGGTATAAGCCTCGGGTGGCACCGCAGGCGACAATTAGTCCCGCATAAAAGTTAATTAGATCACTAATGATATAAAGTTTGAATAGTACAGGACCCGCGGTTACGCCTTGCGGGAGGCGCCCTGTACTCCGTAGGCCGTAATGCCGCACCGAGTAACCTACATTTGCTCGAATGCGGCACTCCCGCCCTGATTGAACGTGGAGCCTGAAACATATTTCAAAGGCCACGCTCCGAGAATGCGACTATGTCGAAAGCTTCATTACTGACCAGATTTTAGGCTCGTTTGTGGGCATTGTGGTTTTGATCAGTAGGACTAAAATTATTTAAACAATTTATTTATGTTTTTAATTAAACACTTTAACGGTTTAAAACATTATACATATATTAGTTAAACTTATTCGAAACTTATTTAACAGCCGAATGTTTTGTATGCTTTGCAGCAGGCGTGGTTTCAAATAAGTTTAACTAATATATATCGCGTTTTCAACCGTTAAAGTGTTTTATTTAAATGTGTACTACTCGCGTAAACTACAGGCAGTATGTAATTGTTTTTTTTTTCAAAAACAAACATTTGATATCGTCTGGAATTTATGGATCTGGATATAAAATGGGTGGTAGGAATATAAAAACATAGTTTTCGTCACTTACCTCTCTTCACAGCCGTGACGATTCGGGTTTTGTTTTCTGCCAGTGAATTTCCGAATGTCCGGAGCCAAAATAGGTCAACACATCATGTTTGGATATGGCTGAAGTGTTTCACCTTCCATAAAGCGAAGTGCAGGCTTGTCTGTCGTAAAAAATAATATATGATTTGCGTTACAATTTGCTTCCTACTCAATTCATAGTAATTAAGTCTTTTCTTTAGTCTGACCAGGTCTTTTGGTAACCGATAAATAAAAAGAGTGGAAAATAATCAAAAAGTAGCCGAACTACTAACTACCGTACTAAAGTCCTGAAAAAAATCTCTTGTGCTTTATAAAACAATATTTTGTTAGAGTTCCTTAAATTTGTAATAAAAACGACTGCAAAAATTTTCCGACAGGGCAACAACATAGAACGCAGTGGATGCCGGTTCAAGTCCCGCCCTTGTCGATACATTTGTTGAATCTAAATTCGATTTTTAATTAAAAACATTTCTTGTCAGATAGGTGCCTACGTTATACAAGGACAAGAAATCTTTCAAGTATCAGCATAATGTTTCTTTTTTGATAATTTAAAGTGTAATCAATATTTCATACATAATTTTTGGGTATCTCGAACCGTTTTCGTAGGGGAAATCCACAAAGATGAATAATTTTACCCATTTTATTTTATTTTTATAATATTTGAGAAACTTAATTGCTAACAATAATAAACAATGTAGTAACAGGAAGTGTAAAGCGATGAAGCTTAAGAAAGTTTTCACATAGAGAATGAAGAAAGTACTTTTTTACAATTAAATGAGATCTTTATGTCTATAAACAGTAAAAGTTAGATGTTTTATAAAAAACGATACAATACATACAAGTTTTGGTGCAAAGTGTTTTTTTAAATTTCCCGCTGTTTCTTCGCTCCTAGAAATCGTATCGCGATGTTTTATACCCTAAAAATTATAATTGATTACCGCGTACAAACAAACCAACTATACAGCTTTATTTCTTAAGTATAGATACAGAACAATGCAGTCTTCCTTTGAAATTAGACATTTCCATGTTAGACCTGCAAGTGGATCGATCTTGAACGATATTATTAATGTTACAAGACTCGAATCCATGGTCTGCAGCACGTTAACTACTTAGCCTATAGAGTGGAAAACGTTCTTTATTAACTACGAATGTTAAAATACACTTCGATAACGGCGCATCGACCTCACAAAATAATTGGTTCTTATCGCACTTTAAACCAGATTTATTGATTATATTTATTGGTCATTATTTTGTGCGATTATTCTTATCACTAATAATAAATACACAATTTGATTTAACCCTTCTACTAATTATAAACTATATTTCATTTAAAACCTTTATTGAAATAAACTGATTGGTTAGTCTCTGGTCATACTTGTTCATTATAGGAGTAGTTTAAAGGATAGCGATACACGTAAAAATCGTATTTACAGTCGTTGTCTTTAGTTATCAATGCGTTAGTTAGTGCAGTGAGTGGGCGGTACCTAGCCGCGACGTGTACCTAGCCGACAATTTAATCATGTGATTAAATAATATATAGGCGTAAACTGTCAAAATTAACACTTATATGACAGTAACAATAATATTTTATCCTGATTTTATCCGCGCCGTTACCAATATGTTAATTGGGATAAATGTAATAATTTGTCTCCGATCGACATTTTGTCAAAACTTGGGTTATGCTTTAGTAATCCATAATCTCAATTAGTCTAAATAAATATCAGACAGACAATGACAAATTTGATGTGAGCCATTTCGCCGTGAAAGAGCAACAAACAAACATTCAGGTTGTAGTTCTTATTTAAGTGAACGTGTGTAACTTTAACCACTTCGAAGGGTATGAGTACACTTCTGTATTCTACCACATGTGCCCTACCCGAAACCTACGAAAATGCATCTCAGGATTCTAGTCCAATCGATAACGCAATGCCAAACCACGAAGGGAGTATTAGGTATATTCCCAACAGTGGGATAACATCGTTCAGTTATTCTTCAGCAAAACACGATCGTATTGAATAGAAAATTTTCACGCCGAATCCTCTCTCTCAATCGCGTACAGTTAGAATAGGACGGCACGTGTCTGTACAACCGTGTGACGTCACGACACAGCCTTGAATTTAACTACGTTGATAAGAAAACTCATATGGCAAACACTCACCGAATGTATAAATTATTATTTGAAAACAGGTGGAAGCACCAAAAATTTACTCTTATGAAATTAAAACAATAAAGGAGTTTGTTTGAAAGCGCTAATCTGAAGAACTACTGACCCGATTAAAAAAAAATATTATTATGTAGATTATCAATCTATCGAAATTCCCTCCGGGTCACGAACCACTGTCCTCACATGAAATAAAACCGTAAAGTGTTGTCGCGCTTTGTAATAAGTCGACAGCGCATTTTGTATATTTGTTATGTGGCTGGGATATATCACCTTTCATCAAGTGAAGTTTTAAGAGATTACCTTGCTTAATTGGTATGAGAGAGAGGATTTCAAAAAGAGAAAAAGAGAATCTTCCGAAAAGAAATGCAGAGATTATAACTATTGTTAAGTGTTTGTTAGGGCTGTGGCCAAACCCACAACTTTCCCAAAACTTTCGTTACGTGAAGAAAAAAGGTTACTATTTTATAGCCGTAAGATTTGAAGGGTTCAGCGGTTTAGGGGCTAAATTGTAACATACGTACATTGCTAAAAACATTACCCTCCCTTTTGGATTCATAGTCGGTTAAAGAGAGATCTTACCACGCAATTTTATCTCGTACATCTGTCAAAATGAGCATATCTGTGCGGCGATTAGATAAAAAAGGAAAAACATTATGACAAATCCTGACCAGCACGTTGATATTAGTTATAGTTATGTTCCGCGGTGTTACCCGGGTTTTGTTACATACTAAAAGTAATCGAAGTTACTTTCTGCAACAATACACATAAGAAACTGCTTTTTATACATGATATTTGCTCAACTAACAAAAACAGGAGCGTTTTTAACGGTTTCAAACGCGAAATATATTAAACTATTTCTCGCTTTAAACTGTTAAAATTGTTTTAAATGTGATTATTATTCAATAAAACTATTTTAACGGTTTGACACGGGAAGTATGTTAGTAAATTTATTCGTAACTAAGAACCCGAAGTTGACACTTTAATTTCAAACCGCGAAACATTTTCATTTAAAGGCTTCTTAGACCGTTCTAATGGGGGGCTTGGAATAAAACAGGGCTGGGAAAAATATAGGCTGTTTTCAGCTTGAAAAATCTGCTTTTTGATTGCCATAGTATGAACCATGTGTACTGTGCCGTCTGCCCGTGTATTTGACATGCACCTAATATATATTCTGGACTTAACCAAAGCCGTAGACGCGCTGAACACGACGCGATCCGCCGGCGCCGGCGCCGATCCTCCGCGAAGCGGCCTTACCGCGCACCGCTCACTCGAGTGAGTTTCTGTCCAGCTTTCAAAGCAACCACGCACATTGCGGTGGTCTGAGCCGAGGATGTTGACCCCCTCGGGCACCCTTGGTCTAGCCATATGTCAAAACGTTAATTAGTACTGTATATACGTTATAATAGTTCCAAAATATATTTATCTCAATTTTTTTCGTCGTCTCGATAGAGTTTATAATAACCACAGGTACAGATTTAAAGTTTTTAAAGTCTCTTGTTGGGAATTTAGAATTTTGAATGATTGATGTTTCGATTAGAAGAGATAAGGGACAGCTAGTCTATCGTACTCGATAACGATCTTATCTGACTCTTATGAAGCGTAGAAATACAGTAGAAATATTTGAGCGAGTAGGATTTTTCGCAAAAAAAAAGGCAGACAGTCGGGAAAGAAGTAAGAAGTGTTGATAATTTGTAATGTGAAAAACGGAAAAACCCACTTCACCATTTTTAGATCAAAAAACAGACAATTTGAAAGTTTAAAATATGTATCTATGAATTGATATTCTCTGTGGTTTAAATAACACACTTTTGTCCGTTTAAAACGCGAACTATATAAGTTAACTTTTGTTAATTCAATTTAACTAGGGCCCGACGTTTCGTACCGTTTTAACATTAGGGACGCCTACCATCTTTAATCTCACTGTGATCACGATTTCTGCACAACGAGGCGCGTATATTTGGTTCTTCCAAAGTGTCTACACGCACTTACTTATATGATGATCTTCGCCTCAAAAAGAAAGTCTATTTTTAATAACTAAAGGAACATTGAAAATATTTACTTGAAAACTGTCGCCTTATCTTTTACGATTCTTTAAAGTACAATAAGGTACATTAAATGTCGTTCATATTAAGTTGTATTACGTGTAAATCTTCCGTTTATAAATGTACTCTCCTGGCAATACTTTTAAATCACTCTGTACATTTTTGCTATTACAAAATGAAAGGCGTAAATTTTTTAGAAACTTATAATGTACATACTTCGTAGTCAGCATCACAATATTATTCAAGTCAAAATAAAATAGGAAAAGATTTCATTCTAATAAGTTTTAGAGGATTATTAGTGCTTAAAATATGTACACTAATTATTTGCAAAATCAATACAAATATCATTTTAAAAAGTGGTCAAAAAGCAGACACATTTCTGCGTCCTTATGTGTCCGCAATACCTAATTCGCTTTCGCAATGCAGTCCCAACTTGACCTTACGACTATATTTTTAAGAACCCACCGGCGATACAATTAATTTTGAACTCTAGCCCATTGAAATACGGTGCACTTCGCGAATCCGCCGTGTGGCGCAATGCTGTACTGACGTCACACTGCGTACTATAAAATAGGTCAGTGGGTGGCTGGATTACTTTGACACTTGCTGGCTTGGAAACTCCAGCGAACGAGGGGTCTTGATACTTGGTTGGGACTTCTTAGTGTTTAATATATAATAGTCCCTTCCATAGGTCTATTTTATAAAGACAATTTATTGATTATATTTCATGCCACAATAACGCTTTACGGTCGACCAGAGCCGGTTTGATTCCCGGACAGATAAATTTAATCCTAAGTTTTATCCTATCTCGAGACAAATCCGCGACGATGCGGCTGTCCTTGAGTTATAAGGAATTAAAGAAACCCGAAAGTTGTTAATGAGAGTGAAATATTGAAAATAAAACACGTTTTAACTGTTTGAAACGCAGAATAATAATAAAATTAATAGATTAATTACCAAAGGTCGGGGACTAGTAAAAATTATTTACCTAGATTAGTTAATGTGAAATTTAAAAACATTATTTTATATGCATAACATATTAAAAGCTAACTTGGTCAAAGTTGTAAATAAACTTTCAGGTTCTGATTTTGCAGGAATTCTTTCCTTAAACATTGAAATAATACCCTTTTAAGTTCACTTAATAATTCATTAACAAGATTACTACAGTACTATCTATAGTTTACACGATTAGGACACATTCAAATAAAACTCTTTAAACGGCTAAAAACGCAAATAATATTAGTAAAACTAATTTACAATTTATTTTAACATCGTCCCGACCTTTCTGGTTGCTTTGCAGCAGCCGTGGATACACGAACACTTCTGAAACGTCAGGTCGTAGTTAAAATCATACATTTCACGGTTTAAATAGTTTTATTTAAAGATTTCACGTTTGTTACAGGACCGAGGAGGCTTAGACAACATGAGATCCTTAGAACATTACCTAACAGATATCATGAGGGCGGACACTTCTGAACATGTAAAAGGTGAGTAAATAAATTATATGTAGCAGCATTTAAATAAAACACTTTTAATCACGTTATATATTTAACTTATTTAAATACAACCCGAGTTTACATGCTTGGCGTGGTAACGGGGTGACACGGATATTCGTAACGAAGTATGTAAATTTGTAAGTAGACCACGTCTGTTGATAGTGAGTTCGAGTCTCGTTTGTAACATTTTTTTTTCAGTTTTTTCCGGTCAATATCGTAGATAAAGTTCACTTGTTAACGATTATTTCGCTGACTTTTCCTCAATAAAAATGTTACCCCGTCGAGTTCGAACCCACGGCCCATCGGTTTAAACTGGTTCAGCTAAATACACGGATATATCATAATTTGACACAGTTTTGTCTGTCAACTGTACACCGTATTATAAATACCGGATACAATGATATAAACCGTCAGTACTGGATGCGGCATAGTTTAATTTATTTAAATGAATTATAAACCAATTATTCTGATTTACGTCGCATACAGTTACTGTATGAGTTAAATTTTTATATATTTATACGCAAAGCGCGGGCATTTTTCGGCATTCTTGAAAAATCCTTCCATTTACAGTTCGAATTATATTTGTAGGCTATTAAAAATCAGCACTTCGTGTTTTTGATACCCACCGGCTCCAACATTATTCTAATCAATTGATAATGTTTCGAAAACCTGTCGGACTCCGTTTGAAATTTGATTATTAAATGGGCGGTAGGAATATCGAAATTCCGTCCGGGGAACCAAACCACCGTTCACAATTAACAGTCGTAAAGTTTAATCACGTTTCGGTTCCAGTCTGTGGATTTCCGAATATCCAAACAGCGAATCTTGTTTTGACATTATATGGCTGGGGTATTTCACTACCATCAAGTGGACCACCATATACACAAAAAATATCTTAAGTAGGATGGTCTAATCTAGTTTAAGTTATTACCATTAAATGATAGGTGGTATTACGATCGAAAAGCACATCCGATATCTTTACATCTTTGTATATTGCGCAACACAATTGTCGTTTGTCCTTGTTTATTGCGTTGAACTGAAATCGTGTACAGGTGCTAATTTGTATTGAAACGGGGGCTTCAGGAGGATACTTAGGTAACATTTACCGAGAAAGGCTAAAGGCAACAGAGGGAAATTTGGAAAAACGGGGAAAATCTTTGAAGGCGTTGCGAAATCAATGCAAGAAAAATACATAAGATTCTTTCTTAAACGATCTAAAAAATTCATTCGCGACACTATATGGCTATCTTTTAGGATTAACTTGCAAGAACGACGGGACGCCAATGACTTTATGTTAACAGCTATAATTTATGTAGATAAGGCGCAGGTTTGAAAAATAAATTTTGATGCCCAAAATAACTATTTTACGCGGGCGAAGTCGCTGACACAGCTAGTTTCATATATAAGGGTTACTTAAAAAATAAAATATAGATAGAAACGTATTCACAAGTAGCGGGTTTATGCCTATATGTAACAGTATATAGTTATTAACAATACATATGTATCTACAAATTACAATATAAACTGTGTTATGTCATTCAGGAAGTTATTAAAAATAACAACGACAGTACCTAGTTATTATGTAGGGGAAGTACTCTTTCCATTTTACTGTTGATGTAAATAAATGCAGACGACGCAAAATAGTTTAGTAATGACAAAACAATAGAACTTACCTCTTGACATTTTGGTTTGGCTGCAATTTCGCTGTTAAAAATAACTAATACTCACGTGATGTTACTAGCATATTTTCGCGCTAACCGAACGGTTTAAATATTAATTGACATTTAACTAACTCTATAATTCCTCTAAACATTTTAATTTAGTCGTATAACATACATTTATAGCCCGACGAATTCAAAAAGTCATCATAGACACAGATAATAGAGAAAGGACGCTACGTTTAAAATTCGCCGCGTTATAGATAACAAAATGAATCTTTAGTATTTGGCGGCAATCTAAGCGCGCGCGTTGTGCGTATTTTAGAACGCGCTCCGTTCTATTTTTAATTTTTTGGAGTGCAGTGAACTTTTTAATCTGTGTTTACGAAAGTGAGGGAATTAGGTTTGACAATTACGATTTTTTTTCGAATTTGGAACGTGTATTTTTTTTATCGAACTTCGTTTGAGCAACAAACTCACCTGTTATGTTTGTCAAGTACAGTAACAGTTTCAGTAACGAAAAAAAAAACAAAATAATTAATTTAAAATGTTGCCAGTAATATTTCATAATATTTTTATTCGTGCAATCATGTTAAATATTTTATTAATTAAAACAAATTTTACTAAAAAAATTGTTTTCCATAACAATTAATTTACAAGCGAGCTATCGTAATATTATTAATTAACTCTTATTTTACACGATCTATAATTAATAACACTTATTCTTGTATTATGTAGTACTTAGTTTCGTTGACGGAGCTGATTTTAGATATTATCTGTAATCGGTTGAATTATTATTTTTGGTGTTAATCCTTTCATTTGTAAAGCATTTTGGCTGGAACAAAATGACGTATGGGAAATACGTCAAAAGTGGGGAAAATGTATGTAGACTTAGTTGCGCTTGTACAATGACAGATAAAAAATATACAATATCTATAAATGGTATAGATATATTATGTTAATTGTCTGTAGTTTAAGAGAGTAGTACAAATTTAAAGAAGTCACTTAGCTTATTTTAATTTAATTTAACTATGGCTCTACGTCCCTGCGTGACCTCTGCTGCTGAAAAGCATCCGAAACCACCGAAATCGTTTAATTGCGATATACTTATATTCATGATAGAAATGGCTTGAAATTTGTAAATGCTGTTGTTGCTAACCAACTGTACGGAACCCGTCGTACTTAGTCTGTATCGGAACTGGCCGGTTCTTAGTAGTTATTCATATTTGCCAAAGACCGCTATAATCATGCGCAGGTTAAGATACTCTTATCGAATGACTGATAAATTTTTACAACTTTATCTCAACCTGTGACATTTTTTGCAACCTTCTTAATAACCTCGAAATATGGAGCGAGGCTTTATTATGTAGTTTACATAATATTAGAATCTGAAGCAAAAAAGTGTTCTTGACAATTGCTTTTTTACACTAAATCGTAATCTATTTAAAATAATCTAATGTCTTAACAATTAAAAAAAAGTAATATAGATAGAATTCTAAGGTGATATTTGATTATTATATTGTGCTTTACATTTTACACATAATTAGGAGAAATAAATTAATACAAATGTATTCTTCGTAACTTCCTATTCTCTTTTCTAATATCATCTATCGATATGGGGAATAATATGTAAGCTTAATTGATTATTGGTTTTTTATTGTTATTTTTTTGTAACACTTCAATTAAATGGCGTTTGTTACAACATACTTTTATTTATAATATTAGTAAAGATAGATGCGATAGAATTATCATTAATTAACACCCGTTTAAACATTGGCAACTATGAAATAATAGAATTCAGCCGTTTTTGCTAAATCTATAGTGTTTCGCCTCTAGTCGGACATGTATGCTAATTTCATATACCTTTATATAATGAATCTGATTTAACTTTTTTAGTCGGGTACCCTAGAAAGGATTTTATAAACGTGAAGAGCAACGGCACGGCACGTGTTGGTCGAGTTTTCAATTCACTTTACTTTTGTATTTATTAATTGACTATATTAAAATAAAAAACTAAACTACACTATATTAAATTAAAAGAAAATTTATGTCGTTTGCCATCATAGACGTTTAATGTAAAAATTATAAAAATGCAACTGATATGGTCATTAGTTTCGTTAAATTTAATTACCTGTCGTGAAAAATAGTTAAGATTATATTAGATAGAAACGTCTATCGATAGCAGGATGGATTCCTGTTGTGATTTTTTCGTAAACCGCGTATTTACATAAAACATTAGCTTGTTACCTGTCGACGTATTGTTAAGTAAAATTCGACCTTCGTCGTCCATCTTGCGTAACGGTAGTGATGCGATCTTGTTTATCGATAAATTGGCCTCGTCTATGCAAGGGCAGAGACAATTATTATCTCTGCTTCAAATTAGAATACGTGAAATCACGTCGATGACATTCTATTAGAAATGCGTTTGATGTTTATTGCTGTATGGTGAAATATCAATTTTGATAATAATATATTGTGTAAATTTCTTCTTTATGGTATGGGACATAGTAAACGCAATTCCGAATGTATGGTATTGGAAGCCTGAATTTTGAGCTTCTAAATATTCTCTAAATAAATGGCTCAACAAAGATTGGAAGAAGAAATGATTATCAATTCTTATTAGTTAGTGTCTGTGTCAGCGACATCGTCGGCGTTAAATAGTTATTTTGGGCATTTCGTTCGTTTTTGCAAACCCCTATCTTTATTAACTTAAGCTGTTACCTACGACGTCGGTCGCGTCCCCTGCCGTCGTTCTTACAAGTTAATCTTAAAAGATAGACACATAGCGTCGCGGACTTTTCTTAGATCATTTAAAGAGGAATCACTCTTTTATTATGTATCTTGAACCTTTTTCGTAACATAGGCAACGGAAAGCCAGGGATGAATAATGTTCCACGTTCTTTTCACATTTCCCGCTGTTTCTGCCCTCCTACACATCGCATTGCGGTGTTCCGCTCAGATCAAGTTCCTGATATTAGCGCGTTCAAACAAACAAACTCTTTAGCTTTGTATAGTAGTATAGATTCAAAATATACTTCAAACCTTTTCCTTTCTCTTGTATGCGAAATAGTAGCATACAATACTCACACTGCTATGCGCTGTTTTCCTAATGTACCTCTAGTTAATTAATATGACAAAATCCGAGCACGTTTAATTAACGCTATCGCCTTGAAAAGAATCTTAGAAAGTGTTAAGTGGTATTGTCCACTGAATACCAATGAGTCAACCTTGACACGGATTTTTCTAGTTGTTTGTGTATTTTACGGCGTAGGTAATGATTAAATTAGCAACAATATATTATGAACATGCACGTTGCCCTTTCTTTACGCTTTAACTTGGAATATTGACGCACGGGTAGTCGTAATAACAAAGTTACGTACATTACAATACTACCTTTCTGGTCCTTGGAAAATGTTTCTCATCAACACCCTGATGCCAGTTCAGTGTAAGACGAATGCTGGACTCAGGTGTAGCCACTGTCCATCTAAACATTCAAGAACTTCCACATTGCATGGGCTCGTCCTATCCATCCCCGGCGTACCACAAGGCTTTGTGGCCGGATGGACCCGCTCAATCTGCTAGCTCGCTATGGGATCGGAGCTATGGGATCCGCAATGAAATCCGCAAAATTGCGCCATTTCCCCTCGTTTCTTAGCCTACGCATGGGAGAGGCTGCAGATCATTATCGTGGTTACAGCTTCACAAAAAGCATGTACTTAGTCCCTTCAATGAGTTAACCTCGTCCTCTGGCATCGCTGTCAAGATTACTAAGAGAAAGATCACCATAAGATACGTTAAGGAGAATACTTATTTGAAGTGAGAAGCATTATTACCCTTATTACTCCAAGACCCTATTATGTTGCTTACCGCGGACCAAGGCTGATGGAACTGCTTTTAATAACAAATACACATCGCTAATGCTAGAGCTACATATTAGGGATGTGCTGGCTAAAAACATCGATCGATAACTCGCTAATTATTTCGCAGCGCTAGTTTTCATTTTCGCAAACTGTCGGCTCATTGTTGAAGACTTCAAGGTTCTGCTCGATGATAGCGCACTTTGAATATCTCATTTATCGTTAAATACTGTCTGTAGTTTACGCGAGTAGTACACATTTGAATAGAACACTTTAACGGTTTAAAACGCGATATATGTTAGTTAAACTTATTTGAAAGTTATTTTAACTACCGCCCGACGTTTCGGATTCTCCGCAGTAGCCGTGTTTCCCCGTGATAATATAAAACAACTTTCAGATATACTGTCTATAGTTTACGCGAGTAGTACACATTTAAATAAAACACTTTAACGGTTTAAAACGATATATTAGTTAAACTTATTTGAAAATGATTTTTAACTTCGGCCCGACGTTTCGGATGCTTTGCAGCAGCCGTGGTCACGGGGAGACAAATAATCATTTTCAAATAAGTTTAACTAATATATCGCGTTTTAAACCGTAAAAGTGTTTTATTTAAACTTTCAGATATATTTAACTAATATATATCGCGATTTGAACTGTTAAAGTGTTTTATTTAAATCATTTATTATTGTTTTTACCCGATTATGGCGAAGCAAATTATTGTCCTATTATCTATATGTAAGTACACATGCTGGTTTATTTATCGTATCATTTGCCTACATTTGAAATAGAAATTAACTATTCTTAAAATCGAGCGCATCAGAACGTTCACGTTTGAGAATACACGACTGTATTGCGATGTTACAATGATTTATGACACATTTTTTATGACCACAGAGTACAAACTATCATTTAGTTCACGTGATACAAGATGAAATAGTCTAGTAGGGACATTCTAGTAGAATGGAATAATGATTTATTTTTGCCTTGGAAATTGAATTTCCCTTTTTAATAAAATTAATTTAGTAGCCCAAAGAAGTGGAACATACATAATTTACGATTAATTAATGTCAACGACGACCCGACGTTTCGAGAGCTTTTCAGGAACCGCGGTCAAGGGGAAACCGAGCGTAGTTAAATTTTGTTAAGTAAGTTAAGTATTGCCAAAATGTAAAAAATATAAACCGTTAATAATAGGTCTATTTAATAAATAACAGTCGCGTACGTATTACTATCCTAATTGTCTACCTGTCACCTCACAAACAGTGTTTTTTACAGTGCGTGCAATGTTTTAAATAGTTCAAAGTGCGAAATGATTAACGAAAGGATGATTAGTAACATGCCGTTTTATGGTAAGTTTTCTTTTTGTTTGTTTGTACTAACATCAGAAACTAGTGACCCGCTCCCAATATTTTCTTACGATAATTTTATATTCCTCAAATGTAATCCTAATTTTATAAATAGGGAGCAATGTATGCTTGTTTCGTTTATTCTATGAAGCAATTGACCGCGTTTTAGGGTTCCTTCGTGAAAGAGCAAAAACCAAGTCAATTTAAACCCTTAAAACCTCTCTCAGCTGTTCACCTGAAAATCTCAATTTAATATTGACACAACCGAGAGTTTACCACGCCTAGCCGCAACACGCGTGCGCGTAACCATGGCAACGCAACATGGCCGCGTCGCCATGGTAACCGGGTAAGTAGGACGGATAAGTTCTGGGTGACCTCATTTCGTTGTTTTTTATATAAGCATTGTTCGGGCCCTTTAGAGTTTGGAGGCTGCGGATTTTCAAAGATAAGTCTTGTTATAACGCGGGTTGGTTACACAACATTACGATTTCCCACTTAAATTGACAACTAACATACCTTGTAACATGGTTGCTTGCAGTTCCAATTCTTAATGTTATGTATGTATGTGCTTAAGAGGAATCGAACTGCAAGCAACCGTAACTTTTTGACGTTCGGCCGGCATCATCAGGAGATGTTGACTCCCCGATTGCTCGAAGAATTAATATAATTCTTGATGATACGTGATGGCGAAACGTCGAGAACCTCTTCTCGCTCACATCGTCCGAAGAGCCAGAAAGAGAATGATATGCTGAACGATGGCCGAGAAAGCACACTTGCACAATTTTACTTTCTGACGGTCTCTTTGGTTTGGCTTGTAATCAACGGGTCGTGGTGTCGATCCACCGGGTCCAACATCTTTTAAATCTAACCTAAAGCAAAATCTGAAACATGTTGCTTTTTGGCAGAAAATCTAGGGTCACAAACCACCGTCCACAAAGAAAGTCGTAAGTTTAATCACGCTGCGGTGTGTGGATTTCAGAATATTCAAAGCCAAAAATAGGCTGACAGCGCATCTCGATTAGATGTTATGTGGCTGGGGTATTTCACTACCATAAAGTGGACCTCGTACTGTGCAACTTCCTCTATCATATAAGAACGAGTAAAAAGTGCTGTTTTTGCAGCAAACATTGAATATGTCAGATCATTTAAAGAGGTATCATTCTTTGATAAATATTTTTGGGTATCTTGAACGTTTTTTGCAGCGTAGATCTCAGAAATCCATAATGATGAATAATTTTACCAATTTTGTTCACATTTTCGCTGCATCTTCGCATATATTAGTTACAGGGCGATGTTGTATAACCTACAGCCTCGATAAACGCTCTAACCAACACAAAAATAATTTTTCAATTCTACCCGTAGTTAATGAGATTAGCGCGTTTAAACAAACAAACAAACTCTTCAGCTCTATATATTAGTATAGATTCCTTACAATATTGTGGCGCCTTTTTTCCGTAATTACTAAGTTTTCATAAAAAAAATCGTCTGTCATAGTGCGTTACATACGTTACAATGTAACGTGAATGTAACATGATTATGTTCTATGCTATATTCGTGTGTAACTGTGTGTTCAAGACAAGACACGTTTGGCCCTCCTACCAGGCCCGGGTCCCAGCCGTGGGAAGAGTGAGGCTTATAATGCACTTATTGAAACTGCGCAGAAGCCTACTTTTGTTGTGTTTATCTTGAATCTAGGTCGTTTAACAATTAGGTCAAAGCGTGCACCGTGCAAAATTATTTACGGCTGCATTATTGACGATGCGTATAAAAAACGCACTCACACCGGAGTAAATGTCGCGGGTTCGATTCTTATCTATGTTTTGTCCTTAATTCTCAAACTATCATGGTATATAAATCCTAAAATATGGGTTTGTTTGTTTTACTCTCTGAATATGTAACAACCTGTAAAATGATTCAAGTTTTACATATAAATAAAACATTTTCAATGGTGTAAATCGCGATTCGTATTAAGAAACTTATTATCAACAACCCGATGTACTCCTTTACCATTAAAAAAAATCCTGTAGTCTCAAATTGGGAGAGAATGCGCGCATAGTATCCAGCCAGCTATTTTAAGCTGTCACTCAAATACCACGCAAGCGCGGGTGAGGTCATTGACCTTGGTGTTTCGTCACAGGTGACAGAGAGGAAGGGGACTGATAATTCAATTGACATCAGTTGTTTTGTGGTTTACACTATTAGCCGCAGGTCCAAAGTTCGAATTCGAGAGAGAAATATATGGGTATTAATATGCTACATCACAACAAATTCCCTTACAAAGATCGTTTCAAAAAAATATGTTAAGGTAAGGATTGTCAGTAGTTTTCGTGAATAGCATAAGCTAGCTTAAGGGACACCTCTCTATCTCTATCATCAATCCCCCCCGTGACCACGTCTGTTGCAAAAGATCCGAAACGTTCGGCCGTAGTTAAATTGTAAATAAGTTATGTCGCATTTTAAATTTTGATTTTATGTCTAAAATATAACTTAGGTAAAATATATTTTGCGTTTAAAACATTTAATTAGTTTTCATTAAAACTAGATAACACTGAATAACTTGTTTTTAGATCGACAAAAAAAATACATGTTGGTCCTTAGTTAAAGTAAATGAACAATAAGCGAACTTTAACCTTAAGTTAATATTTCGCCTTTTTAATCTTAAAAGTTTTGTATTTTAATATGTCTAAGGTAACTAAAATATAATTAACGTCGATTGTAACGTCATATCGCAGGTACATTATGATATAAGTGCGGTAAGTTGAAAATTACAGCCGAGGCGATATTACTAGCCCGAGCCATCGGCGAGGGCTATAAGAAAGCAGAGGCTGTAATTTTCAAAGCGCACGTATGTCATAGGTACGACATTTTATAACATATTTAATATTACTAATAAAGTAAATTAATATTTTTTGTGTTTTTGTTATAGATAAATGGTTTTAATTTATTGTCAAAATTAATTAAATTAAAGAATTAAATGTTTATTTGTTATATTTTATTTCCCAAAGTTAATTTTATTCATAAAATATTGACCACTTTCTTGATATAAAACCTCTTTGCTAAGATTTTTAAAAGTATCGTTCATTTTTAGACGGAGTATCTTAAAACTTTATTAAAAAAAAACACGTGCCTTTTACATTACATTATCGCACATGACGTACGTAATCAGATACATTACGATATTGAAATTGGTGTAATTACAACCACTTTACGAGCAAATATGTTATAAAATATATTTTGCGTTTTAACAGTTAAAATTCAATACTGAAAAGCTTAAGTTTATGACAGTAAAATTACATACCACAGTCTACCGTCCTGTTGTTCTAGCAATTGAGCTACCGTATCAATCCTTTCAATGCATCTGTTGCACAGTGTCAAAACAAAGTTTATCGATTAAAAGAGTAACAAAAATACCATTTTTACTGTCTGTAGCTTACGCGAGCAGTACACATTTAGATAAAACATGTTAACGGTTTAAAACCCGATATACAATATCCAACTTTTTTGTTAATCATAATTGTTAAGTTATCAAACACCTGGGATCCCATATTAAAAACCCTGGATTCCAAAAAAGCTAACCGGCAAACGCGAAGAAACCGTTAGTCAATTCTGCAAGGACCCGGCCAGTTTCGCCAATAAGAACTTCGGCGCAAGCGCCGCTATGGCGCTAGCGTAGCAGTTTTGACTTTGACATTAGAGACACCCCACATCTTTAGCCGTCGGGCCGTAGTTAAAATAATTTTAAAATAAGTTTAATTAATATATACATTTTAAATCGTTAGTGTTTTATTTAAATACCTACTTTTATAAACTTTTGCGTTTATAAATGGGATTCCACTGGTTTTAAGTCGGTTAATACAGCGCAACATTGTTTGAACAGCTAGCTCAGTTTGAGGTCAACAATAATAGATGGTTTCCTTTTTATAGTTTAACTAGCGATGCACGATTTCGTATTTACACTAGCGTCAGTCAACGGATTCGCTTGTAAAATATAAGTTTCACAAACGGGCCAAGGAACTTAGTAAACAACATTGCAACAGTATTTACGCAAATAAACAATTGAAACTAGGTAATACTTAAATAAAAATCTTTTACGCATTTAAAACGCGATATATTTTAAATAACTTATTTGAAAATTATTATAACTTCGGCCTGTCATTTCGGATGCTTTGCAGCAGCCGTGGTGGTCACGAGACTTATGATAGAGTGTCTCTGACGTCAAAGTAAAAAAAAATCGCGTTTTAAATCGTTAAAGTGTTTTATTTAAATGTGTACTACTCCCGTAAACTACAGACAGTATCGTTTGGTACTAAATCCCAAACGCTTGATTCTTGTAATCAGATAATTACACCCTTTTTGAAGTCGGTTGATAATTGTTACATAGTCGTTAATGCAAAGTCGATTTGTATTACGCTTTTTGACCCCGCCGGCGTAGAACTAACTGGGTCATTCGATCAATACATTAACTTATATCTGTAATGTAATACGGACAGACCGACTTACCTACATTAAAGAATAACTAGTTACGTAAATCAATAACCCATCTTCAATTCCATGTTTGTTCGTTGGTCTAATGGTAGCAATCTAGCAATCAAAGGGGTGCGATCCCTTCTTAACTTCTTCTTCTTCTTGATAGGAATATGCAAATCCCGTCCGCGTTACGAACCATCGTCCACAGATGATGAAGCCGTGAAGTTTAATCGGTTTCAGTCTGTGGATTTCCGAATATCTAAAGCCAATATAGGTCGACAGCATATATGTTTGGATGTCATAGGCTGGGGTATTTCACCTACGTGTCAAGTGGACCCGATGCTTGCCTGTCCTCCTCTACCATTAAAAGATGTAAATTCTATATAACACTCCAGTGACTGTATATTTTGGCGTCATAGGTAGTTGTCGTTGAATATATACAAATATTGTACTTTAATGTGTATTATTTAAGTTAAATTATAAGGAAATATTTTTATTTAAATATTATTATTATAAGTTACATATTTTACTCTCTCTAACAAGTAAGTTTCTTGACGACAAAAGGAGTGTCTCAAAAGGAGTTCTTGTTCGTTCTACGCCCTTAACTCGGCAACTGGTAATAAATGTAAATTTAAGAGTTTTTAATTCTGAACTGATGTGTAGGTACATACATATGAATAAGTGACTAAAGATTTGGTTTGATAACCATATGGTTTTTTTTTTATTCAAGCAGTAGGATCGATCCAGACCGCAACCGAGACGCAAAGGTACCTAAGTAAATGTAGCTTTTCCAATGATGGTGAACAAAATTTCGATAGTCCTACCACACATTTATATCCAGATTTTCCAGATGAAGTACAAAATTTGGTCCCGATGGTAATCAAACCCATGACTCATTGATCGTCTCCACAGCTGAAAGCTTGTTTCGTATTATAGTTTTTAACGCGAGAAGGTTTCGGTTCGAATTCTTGAAAGTTCCTATTGGAATACTTAAATATAAGCAAAAATCGATCGGTGGAGCGGACCCAAAAATGCGTCTGTTATATCCTACAGAATTTATTTCTTACTTCGACAGTATTGGACAGCAAAATCCTTTGCTCCTATATTAAAAGGTCTTTGGGACCGTGTAGACGTCTACATTGCATCTAGACAGATTTAGGGCGGATTAAAGGGAAATTGACAGCGGTCTGATAAAGTGTTGCACGTTTAGTAGGTCTAATCTAAATGGCTATAACAATTACAATGGATTCCGCAGAGTCACGGAATGTGTGCGTGAATATGATAATAAGTAATATTATTATCATATTCACGCACACACTTTGAATTTTATTGAACCAATAGCCGTGTCAGCGACTTGCATTCTGGGCATCAAAATTTGTTTTTGCAAACCTCCTCTTCACTATTAAAAATGAAAGCGACGTCGTCCGCGTGCCGTAGTTTTTGCAATTTAATCTTAAAAGATCTACTGTCTATTTTTTAGATAGTAGATGAAAGATTTTACATTTAAAGAAGAATCTTTCTTTTATACATATGTTTTTAGATATCTTGAACCGTTTTCGCAGCGTAAGCAACAGAAAGGGGTAAATATTATTTCTTGTTTTTTCCACATTCGCTGTTTCGAACCAGTAGATATCCTAAGACTAGCGCGTTCAAACAAACAAACAAACTCTTCAGCCTTATATACATATAATAAAATGATTGTCTTTGTATATTATAGTGTTTCTCACTGGCATAGGTCGAATGCATATCGTGGCCGTTTCACTCATAAATTTTGTTGTAAGCGGTTAAGACAAAAAGATTTATTCTTCTGCGCCCTGTCCGACCGAAATAATTTATCATTTGCTCGGATTTCGAATCCAGGAACTTTCGAATATTGTTAGGCAACGATCTCAATCAATTTAAGCATTGAGCTATGAGGGCGGACTTATATATGTAAAGTACGGTAAGAATATATTAGTTGTATATGTATAATTGTATAGTTATATCCAAAAATTCAAAATGGTCATCCTACCTTGTCATCACACTTTATTACGAAACTCCGCAGTGGCATTAACTTTTTACACGTTTGCTAAGGAATTTGAATCTCTATTGCTTTACAACAGAGTTCTTTTTCATCACTTCATACATAGGCTGACATAATAATGTCAACATGCATTTTCCGTTTTTAATTTGGGATTGACCTAGTTTTTTGTAGCGCTCTAGAGAGGGCGTTGTATACAATAATTTTCGTGTATAAGTAGTTTCGACCTGCGGGGTTACTCGCATTTTATGATAATATACTTAGTAGTTGATTCAGTTATTAGGGCGAGAAATTTTGCATTTTAAAATGTGATAAATAGCTTCGCGTAGAGCAAAGAAATAATACTTATATATTATATTCGATCAGAAAATTATACCACAGATAAATATGTTGTTTAAATATTAAAGAAAATAATATTTTTCATACTAATAAACCGCTTTGATAGTAATTAAGAGAACAACACATTTCTTCTTCCCGCTCAAAAGAGCTAAATAAGTCATAGCTATTTTTGTAAAAGATTTATTTAGTATTGGTTATACGCTGCGAGCAAACGCTGTTATTTTTCGGTAAATTGTGTTATTTTTTTAAACGGTTATTATTTCGTTAAATAAATTTACTTATCTGTAATTTTACAGTGTGTTTTTTTTTGATACTGGCCACTAGGAGGTTTTTTTTTTTAAAACAGAACGCGCGTGTCATTTTTTTATTTCGCGTCTAGTCAGCGACGAGTGTTCGAGTCTGTCACGTTTTTTCGTGTGTTTTTCAGCAAATTTTAATTAATTTTTTGAAATTACTATGTCCGTGCACACGATCCCTCTAATTACTCCGTTTATTCGCGGACCGAGGTTCCCGTATAGAAAGAGTGAGTACCTTTGATATTTTTTGTGACTAGTTTTTCCAATTAAAATGAGTTTTCATGTGTGGTGCCATTTTGGAGCAAAAAGTAACACGATTAAAATTTAGTCTGAGGTATTATTTCATAAGATATTGCTTTGGGAAATTTAGCGTCGTTTTTTGTTTCCCAAATTTTCAACATGTTTTCCTACATGTCGTCACATGTTTTGAGACTCAAAATCTTGTGGGTAGGAATTATATGTTACTATTAAAATATCTTTACTTTGACTAAATAGTAATATATCGATTTTCAACGATATAAAACGGGTTGAATATTTACACGTTGCCTGGCAACGAAAAACTTTAAAATGTATTCATTTAAGTTGTAAACTTTTGATAATAATTTTAGATATAAAAAATAGATAAAATCAAAAGACTTAAGAATCGATATTTTTTATATGTCAAGAACTCCTATTACAGAAAATTTAATACAATAACCACTTAACCATGGAGTTTAAACGTTTTGTTTAGATTTTATTTTGAGGTGATTGTCCCTTGAAATAGGTCATTGACCTTAATGTCTCAAAATCTAGATGGTCGCGAAATGTCCATTAATCATACAAAAGTTTGTGATGGATGGACAAATTTTGATAAAATTTTGTGATTTGTCGGCAATAATACTCGCATTGATTGCGCATGAAATGCAATATAGTGTAAAGGGAACGCTAAACACGATTATTCTACTTGTCTTCTCCTCCTAAAATTGGCCGACACCTAATGTCACTGTGATCATATTAATAAAGCTTTTTAAAAAATACACAACGACAGAACAATTCTTTTTAGCTAAACTTTGTTGAACCCTTCGGTCATTCAACTTTGAGGTCAGGATTCTATAGTTGTTTGAACTTGGAGTTTTAAAATTACATCTAAAATTTACTAGATAAGCTCCGCGTTTTATACACCGAGACATTAAACCGTTAAATAAAAAAGGACCCGAACGGCTTTCTGTATATAATTAGTACCGATAATTATTCCACTATTTTCAGACCAAATTTTATCAAAAGTAGTCAAGCCGTTTGTGAAGCAATGTTCATAATTTCGTGCTTCAATTTGGAACTTACATTTTATTCACTTTCATTATAACACTTCAGCCGTTTAACGCTAAATATATTAGTTAAACTTATTAAAAAAATATTATAACTACGGCCCGACGTTTCGCATGCTTTGCAGCAGCCGTGGTCAGGATGATAATTTTTTTAAGTTTAACTAATATATTTCGCTTTCCAAACTCTTAGTGTTTTATTTAAACGTGTACTTCTCATGTAAACTGCAGACAGTATTTGTATTAACTTAAAAGAAAACTTATATGAAAAAAAAATTTCCACTCTATCGCTAAATGCTGAGAACAAACGTTTATGAAACAATGTGCCAAATGGACCGGAATATTTCACGGGTGACATAGATTATCAAAAAAAAAGTTGCATTCTGGTAGTGGTAGCAGTTAAAATGTAATATTACTGTTGTGCATTTTTGATATGGTTAGGAAGTAATTTAGCGCTGGTAACTTTCATTTTCAATATAAAAGCACCTTCATTTATCTGGTATAATAAAATATTGCATATGCATACACAGACATTATACATTTTATTAAAAATTTAATACAAGTCCAGTCGTCTTACTAGTTTTGACATTGTTCACGCATTATAAAAGTGCACAACTTAGTTAAAAAGAGCTGTATATAATGTAATATATTTGGCGTTTTAACCCGTTTTAAGTGTGCACTTCTCGCATAAACCACAGACGGTAACTACCGTTTTAAAAGCTTTATTATTAAGTCGGAATAGATCACGCCTAGAGGAAATAAGTCTAGCTAGACCCAAAACATCCGTGATTCACTACCCAAATGTCCAGTCAACGACATTTTGGATTTGTGCCAGAGTTATGTTTGTCTATTACACCCGTAGCTAAGAGTTAGATAATCTGTTATGAAATCAGGTGCAATTAAGAGAAGGGATAAAGCTTGTGACGGGTTTAAGGACGGAGAGTCATTACATAAAAATGATATAGTCATACTATTAATACCAAATACAGTCTGTAGATTTTCGAATATCCAAAGCCAAAAGGTCGACAGGGCATCTAGTTTATGGCTGGCGTATTTCACCTTTCATCGGATGAACCTCAAGCTAGACAAAAGGCGGGAGCGCACAAACGCATTATTAAAAAGTAAAAAAAGGATTCATTATTAGGCGTGTATTCACATGAATGATCTGCTTAAGACTAAAGTATATTAAAATTAGAAGCTAGAACACCGGCCAGGAGGCATCCGGCCGATAACATGTTCTCCGAACTCTCGTATCAGTCCTTAGGAAAGATACTATGCTGAGGTTGCATGTCTGGCCGCATAACTAGCTTGTGTGACTTTATGTATCATAACAATAATTTTATCAATGTTGCAGGCAAGTCGCCGTTTTTCCCCGGCGTGGAGGAGGCGAGTGTTGCCAGCGCTGCGAGCGCCGGTTCCCCGCCTGGACCCAATGATCAGACACAGGACGTGGTCAACAGGCTCAGTGCTGCAGGTGAGGGCACTCCAACCATTGTTATCTATTTTTCTTTAGTTTTAAACTTTGAAAAAATATTTTTACTCAAATTGAGAATAAGTTGACGATAAAGCTTTCGTGGTGAATGTCTTGGCTTCTTCAAATCCATACAGACCCATCGATTTCTTTCCTTGTCCACTTAGTAGCTTATATACAATATGCGTTGATCTTGCAGGTCTTTCGATGTGCGTGAGCGCACTGGGGTCGCCGGCTCGGTCTTCGCCCGTGTCTGCTGGCTCTGAGCACGGTGAGAGATTCAGTAGAAAAGTGTTCGTCGGCGGCTTGCCTCCGGATATCGATGAAGGTAAGTTGTTTTAATTACTTAGCTTATACATGTCTAATGATGCTTGTAGTTCTCCGCAAAACGTAAACGAAGGGAATGGTGCTTGGAAGAAATCACTATTTAGCAATAAGATCACTTTTACTTCATAGTTTCTTCTTCGAATAATGAAAAGGAGTGACAGTATAAATTTTTTTTATCGATGTTTTGAAGAAAAATCACGGTATTAAATAATGTATATTTTTAATAATAAATGTTCTCGCTCGTATTTGGGTTTTTACGGTTTAGTATTATTCTTAGTGATATATTTCTATTACCATTTTCTTGTCAGCCTTCACTGTTAAGCGTGTATATCAACAACAGTCAGAGTTGATATTTCGCGAAAAAAAAAACCAAGAGAAATATTAATATTAAAGAGGAACTTTCATACAAAAAACGCGCTTTTCCGTTTTTGCTCAATATTAATAAATTATATCAGATAAAGATGCATAAATATATAAGGTATAGTGTAAATATTCGTAATTGCAACGCGTCCTTAAGAAGAAAGAAAGAAAGAAGGCAATAGTGTAGTCGAGTGCATAGGTGCTAAAGCTAATAACTAAAATTATTATTTTTATCTTCCGTACTTGATAAGCTATTGTCTAGTGTCGTTCAAAATACGCCTATCGGAACTAGAAGTATCCCACAGTTTGAGAGGTCATATCAATAATAGATAACACCAATTACCAGCTGATCGTGTTATTCGTCTCTGCATGACACACTGCCGATAAATTGACAGCTTGGGCCTCGGTGGCATCTAGCTAACAAGTAACGGCCGTTTCCAATAACCCTTTTTTACTCTATTCGTAGATAAGTTTTTTATGTTACTTAGAGTATAAATTCATCGTCCACGAACCGAGCTTGAGGTTTTTTTTTAAGTTGGTCTTATTATAAAGAAATCGGGGTATGATGATCACAAACCAGAGAAATCAAGGGGCACTATTAAAATCGGATGAATAAATAGTGCGTTAAGTTTTTTTATTTAGTACTTCATAATAAGTTTGGATTAGGTTTGATGATGGGATTGAGAAACAGTCCAGGGAACTTTGCGATTCATAGGAGCTACATAGTGCTTCAATTACTTATATTGTTAAGAACTTTACACCTTGATGGGTTGTGACAAAAATAGGGTTCTGATTACGAAGGCGAAATTTAGGGAATTCCTCCAGGGTCTACAGTCACCTTGTGATTAATTATTTTATATTAATAAAAGATTTTTCTTGTATCTCATCTCTCATCAATTCTATTTGTATTGATTGTACTTTTATTATTAAAAGACCTCGTTTGCTTAATAACAGTCTTTAAAACCTTAAAGTAGACCACGCGGATACTTTGTTGCCTTTGCCCGTTTGGGGCTTCGCCCTAGAACCCTTAGGGCCCCTCTCTCGGTTCGGAACTGCACTCGCTTACGTAAATGCGCTATTTTTGTAGAGCGACAGCTAACACCTTGAGTATGTAGGTCGGCCCATTGTAATCTCTTTAGATCTAGCAGATTAGTTGGCTGCGTGACCTAGAAACAAAGCCTAGTGTTTGCATAACCGATGCTTGCTATTATACAATTTGTCATTCGTGGATTCTCGAATGCGGCGCGGCGAAGCGAAAAGCGTGGGCTTATATACGCCTATCTGCCTATAGATATTGCATCTGAAAATTATAACACGAATAGGTGAGATACACAGTGCAAGCAGTTTCTCCTGTTTGTAGAAGGAACTAGGAATTAATTTTAATCGAAATTCAAAAATTAATATAAAAATAGTCACTGTAGGTAGAATTGCCACACGCAAAGGCATATTAATTTTAGAGACAGTACGATTAATTAATAAGTCCATTTTGAAATCGTTTTCGTACTTGTTTCAGACGAGATCACTTCTTCGTTCAGGCGTTTCGGGCCGCTCGTCGTGGATTGGCCCCACAAGGCGGAGAGCAAGAGCTACTTTCCACCGAAGGGATACGCGTTCCTTCTGTTCCAGGTGAAAATTAATACCAAATAATTTTAATCACTAGGACGGGGATACTTAGCTGTTTCATGATGTCTCAAATGAGACAAAAGAGAGGAAAAATAGAACGCAAAGTTCACGCTTGTTGTATTTTTACTGTGTCATGTCAAATTTAATTCTTTGCTAAAATGTTGATAATACAAATAGTACTGTCTGAATGCAAATTAAAATACATTAATTATAACTATTTTTAAAGTTCTACAAAATATTTTTTTTCTAAATGATGCTCCAATCCATCGAGAGCACCTAAATATATTTATATATTATATACCTAGCGTTAATTTGATGTTTTGCGATTTAACATTTTGGGCAGTCAAATAAACGAGCAATATATATCCCAACGGTTTTGTCTTATCTTAACTTCCACTGCTCCAGGACGAGAGCTCGGTGGCCGCTCTGATGGAGGCGTGCATCACGGATGACGACAAGCTATACCTGTGCGTCTCGTCGCCGACGATCCGCGACAAACCGGTACAGATCCGGCCGTGGCGGTTGGCGGACGCCGACTTCGTCCTCGACGCCAGCATGCCTCTGGACCCGCGGAAGACGGTGTTCGTGGGAGGTGTTCCGCGCCCATTGAAGGCTGGTGAGTTGAGACCAGAACGCTTGACGCTCGACTTGAAATATTGTAATAACTCACAGTATATAATTGTTTTGTTTTCTGTGAATTTTAGTGGAGTTGGCGATGATTATGGACCGCTTGTACGGTGGCGTGTGTTATGCTGGCATCGACACGGACCCCGAACTCAAGTATCCGAAGGTGTGTAGCACTGAGCCATACATCCAATTTCGAATACCGGACGCTGTTTAACACTGGACCCTGTGTTTCCACTTATGTCGACGCACCGTTGTGGATTCACTATTCTCATATGAATTATATTTTTAATTATTTATGTTAATATAAAATGTTAAATATCATGCTAATTCAATCACAACTTGTCTCATGAATGCTCCAATTGAATGACTAATGATAATTTGTGCTGGTTCCAGGGCGCCGGGCGAGTGGCGTTCTCGAACCAGCAGTCGTACATAGCGGCCATCTCTGCGCGCTTCGTGCAGTTGCAACACGGCGACATTGACAAGCGGGTCGAGGTTAGTTGAATGTGGTCTCGTCATTAATAACAATGCCAGTTTTTTAAACTTTAACTAATTTTCTAACATGATTCTTCTATTTACAACATTTGATCATAATCTTCAGGTGAAGCCGTACGTGCTGGACGACCAGATGTGCGACGAATGCGCCGGCGCACGATGCGGGTCGAAGTTTGCGCCCTTCTTCTGCGCCAACGTCACTTGCCTACAGGTAGGCACTTTGAGACTGATTTAAATAAAATAAAATTTTGTGGGGCAGAGACAGCCTGTATCTTTCAACGTGGAGCCGGATAATATCGTTTCGGCTTGTTGCAAATCCTTTCTTATATAAAATTTGGCTTTCAACATACTAACTTATTAACTAATTAGAAGAATAGAAAAAATAAATACATATTTTTTAACATTTGCAGTACTACTGCGAGCACTGCTGGGCGACCATCCACTCGCGTCCGGGTCGCGAGTTTCATAAGCCGCTAGTGAAGGAGGGCGCGGATCGGCCTCGCGCGGTGCCCTTCCGCTGGTGTTAACTCGGCGGGTAAGGGCGGAGGGGGTGGCGTAGGTCCGATAGGAGAGTACTCTCCATTTCTAGTACCCTCGATCAATATACAAGACAATGTCAGACAGTAACGAACAGAGCGGGTGGGCTATGAGCCTTCAGCTTATTCTATAGACATTTGATGTAGAGACATATTAATTGTAAAAATGTTTGAACAGTCGTTAACTCTCTATCTCTATCTTTTGTCTTGACGAACGTTGATTTAAAGTCAGTCGATTGGATATTGCCTTCGAGGGTACTTGCAAATAGAGTATAGTCAATGAATTGTGGCGGAGAGGCCCAGGCGAGATTTAGACTAGCCATCTTTGTTTCTCTCGCAATCGCTTGGGTCGTGTAAAGTGTGTAAGAAACTGAGACGCGCCTCCCCCTAGTGAAATGACAGGCAACGATCTTGCTGAGACAAGATGGCGGACACCCGCGTGGTCCGGCGGCCATTTTGAAATCACGATTGACAGTTCCACTTTTAGATATCGAACACGGCTTTTAGTGTCGTTTGGATTCAAAATGGCCGCCCGTCGCCTCTGGACGTGACACGACTCGTCGACGACTTAGATTAATAAAGCAACATTATCCAAAATTAGTAATTTTAAGCAAAATATATAGTATTCGGGCGCGTTGGGCGTTTTGAATCTGCCACGTTTTAATTCCCACTCACAAAGTTACCGACTCGTGTGGTTCTTGGGGAGATTCAAAACGCCTCGACTCGCGTAAGCAAAATATATCCAAAACTTAGCTAGTTGTCAGTTTAAGGACTTTAGAGTGGTTATGGCGAATTGTCACTTTTGGCGAGAATTTTGTCCGTACAACTCGTATGATAAGATTAATAGGTTTTGGGGTGACATGGTCAGAACTGAACAGAAACATACACATTGTACGAAAGACCACCTAGTTCAGCGCCTTGACTCATTGCTCAGCATATCTCTGGCCTCACTGTCGCCTCAAACCGATCACGTAAGATGTAAGTGGATTGTCATTTCTTGGAATATTGTACCTGTGTAGCTAGAGTGAATTACCCAAACTCCCTAGTATTTTTCTATTTGGATATTGTTGCTATGGATTTCAATGTGATGGCATTGTTTTGCGTTGTCGATCAGGGCCCAGTGAGATGTTATTTGGCAAGAGCACTTTGCCTCTGTGGGGATTGGCGAGTCTCCGTTGTCTCACTTGGGGATATACTCCCATCCACGGTCAATCCACACAGAAGCATAGTTTTATCCTCTTGTAGGCGTTTCGGCGTCCTCGCGGTTCCTAATAGATCTCATTCGGTCGACCGTCTTTAGGTTTCATTGTTATTTGAAGAATCGACTATTCGTTCGGGATGTGTTCAGGATGGTTTTGTTCCTAAAGTCGCTACCGTATAATTTCCCTGGGAGGCGGTATGGACTGGAGTTAGTACAAAAATGAATAACGTTACCATTTTTGGCTGTAGCGGTTCTCGTTCGCGGTTAATCTTCTTATATTTTAGTCTCGTAGTATCTACTATAATGAAAGAAATATTTTTAAATCCGCCGGGATAGTGCAATAGATGGTAGTTTAGATATTATAATAATCAATTGTTCTCGGGGTACGCTTTAGGCCCTAGGGCTCCGCTCACACCTGGGAGCCGATGTTAGGAAAAGTGCGGTGCTTTGCAAAATTCTGGTTGAGATCGAGTGGAAGTTTTGAAACTTGAACGTTTTTCGGATATTATTAGGGAGAATTTTTATTGACGAATCAGCAAACTAAGTCCGATCGTCGTTGTGGTCATTTCGAAGTAACTTTATTGATCTTGACTTGGTGTAGGAATTTCAGCAGAATACCGATAGAGAAAACTAAGTCTTCGATTCGGATTGATGGAGTATGTGGGATTGCCGACATCACACCGTTTGACTTTGGGTGTCACCAACTTGTACCCGGAATCTAGATTATTTCTAGATTTCGGTCGGTACTCCACCGTGGCGATCGCATAGGCGTAAGAGAGATGTATGCTTTTAGAAATGTACTTAATTCGGATACAGATTCGTATCCCGACCGACCACAGAAGTTTATAGACTGTAGATAAGACTATGGCGTGTTTTTCGATGATTTTTTTCATGATTTTTGTAAAAGTTTTTTCGTGTCGTGATTTCTCTGTAGTGAGGCGAAGTGCCTTGTGCGGCGATCGAATTGGTGTACCCCTCCCGTTTCGAAATTTTGGTAGATTCGCGTTGTTTTATTTCCGATTGGCGACGCGTCTGTCGCTCTCGCCCCGATGCGATTCGCGTAGCCGGTTTCAAATCTATTTTCAAATAGCTGTTAGCCATCGCGGATCGAACGACGGACGTTTGAATAAGTAGATAATCTATATTAGACGGTTAGCGAAGACTTCTGCCTCGGGGACGCTTCGCTCGCCATCTCGCGTTACGCCCGTCAATAATTAAAAGTATTACTCAGCGTAGAGGGATATTTGTGTTAGTCTAGGCCCAGCGCCGCTCGGGATGGCGAGAGAACGCGTGCCCTCAAAATGCACACACGTGCGAAAGCTCTTTTAGTGTAACTTAGTCGAATTCAGCACCGATTAACGATTTCCTCCTTAACTCTTAGATTAGATATCTTCGTAGCACTCTACGCCCGGCATCTTCACTGACGCACTTGTCTATCGTAGATTGATCGTTTCGCTTTCTCTTCCTCTTCGGTGGCGATCGGCCGTCGGATCACCCTCGGCGCTGCCACCTCGAGGCTCCGTCTAGCTCGCTGCGACGCTTAATTCCTCGATGTGTGTGCATTTTCCGATTTTGTTTTGTGTAAAATTGCTCAATAAGTTTTCTAAAATCGTTTGAAGTGCCCCCTAACCGTAGTCGTGGTACGGCAGGCTGCGTGAGTGTCTAAGAGTGGTGTGGTCGCACTGTCCCATTTTGTATTTTTATATTTTTATAAAAAAAAACGATTAATGTGAAATTCGGACGTGATTTTTTTTACTTTACGCGCGACGTCGTAGGAGGCGCCCGCGCGCTTAGATGTCTCTACGTTTAAATTGGCCTCCGAAACGTCGCTCGGAGGCCGGCGCCCAAAACGATTGGCGTTAGATTATATTCGATAAACTGAGGTGATTGGATGGGATATGTAGTCTGTGGCGAGTGGTTTCTTGACAGGTGACGTCGAAAACGGCGGGAGTTTTCGAGCTTTTGACGTTAGGCTTTGAACGATTTGACTGCGCTCGTTCGGAGGAAGGTTTTCTTCGCTTTTTCTTGTATCGTTTTCGGAGGAGGTCTCGCCCCGCGGTCTCGACTTCGAGTGTCCTTTAATTTCTACTAAGTGTACGCGTTTTTGAGTTTAGTTTTAGTTCACGGGGCAGTTTTAGTTGGTAGTTTGTAGGATTGTTTTGCTCGGTTCCTTGTTTACGGCCGCGCGGCCCTTTTGTTCTCGTTGTAAGTTGTCTGTTTTCTAGTGGCGTAGCTGTTTCAATACTATTTTCCATTTTAGATAGTAATTTTGTCGCATATCACGAGAGGAGCAAAGTGCGGGGGGCATAGCGATGACTTTCTTATACATTTTTTGATGTGGAATTTGTACTTTGATAATTAGTAGCTAACGTTTGGATTGAGGAAATTATTATTGTTGTTATTATATCGTACGATTCTGTCCCCTCGTGTTTGTAGTCCTGTGTGAGTTTTTTTGCACGTTCACTCGCATGTAAATAGTACCGTACCGTATACCGTACGTTGTTTCTTAGTTGGAAAACGTGAAAATCCGCAAAAAAATGTTTTATAACGACTCATCGGAGGCGGACCGAGATTAGGAAATTTTTCTTAGCGTCTTCGCCTAGCGCGAACGGGCTTGTAAATTTGAAGTGAATAGAAATTTTAGTGAAATTATTACATTATTATAAATAAAATAGCGAAAGTAGTGCAATTCATTACCTAACCTAGTTGAAGTATATTACATAGTACCTTATACCTTAATGTTGCTAGACAATATTATTGTTTGTAAAATATTTCTTGCACTGTCGTTTAAGTATTTTTCTAATCCACATAGTTTGGGGAACTCCGACAGGCCGGGAAAGGTGCATAGGAAAATATTTTTTTAGTGAATTTTAAACGGGCCGACCCCGCCACGCGTCGAGACGTACCATAGACTGTGTTGATTTGGTTTCCGGGTTCAGGCGTTAGTTAAACGATTCAGTTGCTTCGTAGCATGCCATGGGGTCGGCCGTGACTATAATTTCAAATTAGAATTATATATTTTTATAGACGGTTATTTCATTAACTTGTTGTAAACTACAATGATTTTGTTAATTTCGCCGTCGGCGCCCGCCGGGCTCTCGCCGGCTCTCGGCCGGACCTCGCCGGGCGCCCGCTGCGAACTCTAGCTAAATAATTTGAAGCCATTGTCGACGTTTATATTCGGTTTTGATCAGTTTTATTCTATAAACATGTATCGGTTCGGATCGTTTTGTCCGCTCTGTCGAAATGCCCTCGACGTGAAAATTGACGAAACGGTCATTAGCGAGTTTTGTTAACTAGCGCTTTACATTAATTGCTCCTTGTTTGTTTCGTGCGATGCATTATTTTAGACAATTGTGGAGATATTAAAATGAATTTGAAACTTTAATTGCCTTTTGTACTGTAGTTTTGTGTTTTTCCGTGTCGATAAGTCTACCGTGATGGAGTGTCAACTGTGTATACTTTCGTTTGGGAAAGAGATGCGGGGCAGGTCACACACTCAGTGTAGCCGAAGTGGCGAAGTAACATCAAAATGTCATTAGACCTTTTTCGCATGTCTCTCCGAAGAGCTATAGTTATTTTGACACGAGACCTAGTTCTAGAGACACCGGTCAGCCTCTGTTTTATTATTTTTGTAAGTACATTATCGCAACGCGTTCTCCACTAACGACCAAAGACAGCGTCCCAAAGACAAGAAAAGACAAGCGGGGCACGTTGCCATTCCCAATTATTCCTTTAATCGTTCCCCGGATGAACTCTCCCCGGATGAACTCTGGACGCTTTTAGACGTAGATATTCCCGCTTGTTTTGATATATTTTTGAATTCCTATTTATTTTTTACAGTTTTTTTGTATAACTTTTTGTATTATCGATTTATTTAGTGTAGTATCGTTTGTTTTTTTTAGTACTTTTATAAATATAACAAATAGTATAAGCTTTGCATATTGCACATTGGCCGTAATTATGTATTTGTAAAAACGTGCGGCGCGAACTGCGCGACGTCACACCCTCGTCCGGCCGGTTCGCGTCGCGCGAGTATGATCGTTATCGTCAATATTATAGAGTAAAATGTAGTTTGAAGATTTCAGAGCTTTACAGATAATTTAAATTTCTATCAAATTATGCGATACTGTTTTTATATATTTATAATAATTATGTATATGTAAACGATTACGTAGTGTTTAGCGTTGAGTTCTTTTATTTAAGAGTGATTATTTTTCGTTGTTTGAATAGTATTATATTAGAGTTAATTGGCTCGTCGCGGTTGCGATCATTGCGGGTATGTATATCTGATTCTCCTGGCAACACTTGTATGTCAAGGGTGAATAGGCCGGATCACGCTAGCGATATTTCTGCCATTTTGATAAATAAATGTTGCCAGATAAATAATCAACGATTCGGCTGTTTTAAAACTATTTTGTTTTCGCCTCGACGAGTCTAAGTAGGTATTGTTTAAAACTGAAATACTTGAATTTTTATATGAATTTTATTATAATATGGTATTTTACTAAATATTAGTCCAATATTAAATCTTTGACGTGTTAGTTTTATTTTAACCCCCGCCTATAACACAAAATACCCATTCACATAAACTAAACTTACAGAAGAAATAAAGCAGTATAGCATCGTTAATGCTTATTTATGATACACCAGCTCATCAATAAGCAAGAGAAGGGAGTGGTGGGTCTAAGCTCTAGCGCCACTAGCGAGGATACCTATGTCCAGTTGTGGAGCATGAATAGGTTGAAACAAAATAACAATACAAAGTACTAAGAATATTAACTAGCCAACTGTTTTGAATTGTCTCGTGCACGATTACACACTTTAATTTAATCCAAATGATTCCCATTTGAAAGGACAAGGTAACAAGTACTAGAGGTAAAGTATCAGAAGTTAAACAATTTTATAATACATAATCAAAATAGCAGCAAAAGTAATATGTCACAAATTTAAAATATCTTGCGACATTAGTTTCTACTAGCAATTTAGAAATTGCATTCAGCTATTATTGAGATCCAGATATTAGTAGAAATAGGCATAAATTAAGGTTTATTGCTTACACATTATACTCCTGTCTTCCTTTCAAATTTACACAAAATTTCAACTACAAAGTGCAGTAAATACATCGTAATCATAATTTTAAACTTATTGATAACCGAGTCATAGCTTCAGATTATACAAATATGGATATAGTTATTGTAACCATACTACAATCGTAAAGGTGGACTCTGTATTCCCTGTCACTTCAAATAATAAACCTTATTTTAATATTGCTGATGATTTTCTAATGACCTTTTTACCACCATTACATTAACAATGGTTAAGTTACATAAGCTATACAAGTTGTATAAACTATATTGTTTAAAATCAGATGCAGAATTATTAAAGTTAAGATACAAGTTTCAATAGAGTTACTTCTAATTCAAATAATAGGAGGTCAATAAAACATAAATACCTTATAACTTATTTATTATTATTATAATACAACCTACTTCTTATTTTTATTCTGTGGCCTTCCTGCCCCACCTCCCCTTAATGGTGCTGGTCGTCCCCTGTTTCCAAAAGCCCCACGACTGCCACCTCGACCGGTCCTCATGTTCTGACCTCCGCGACCCTTTGACACTTCGTTGCGGCTTCTAGCTTTCACTTGTGTTTCCTCTTTCACCATGTCTATCACTTCATCGGGGATTCTGAGATACTGAAACACAACAACATAGTTGAAACATATTTAATGTTCTGCACACAGAAGTTAAGTGTTAAATTCTGTTTTACTTGAGCAGTGATTAATTGAGGTACATACAATTTGTCTGTCAGATTAAGACATAAGTATACAACAATATGGAAAGTGACAGTAGAAATTTATTTATAGAGATAAAGGAAGATGGTGAACCAAGGCATGTGAAGCTATGTTGATTTTATCACTAATTTCTATATATCAGCCACGGTTTGCAAGTTTTGCCGGCGTAAGGACACCATCTAGTTGGGATTGGCTCCCTTGTACAACATATCATGTACCTTAATTGTGCTCCCACGAATATAACATTCCGGCATTCTCCAGAACTTGTCACCATCGCGAGACGTGCAAATAACTTCTCGTAAATTAATATTCATCCAATTATCACAACTGACTAGATGTCCATTGTAAGTTTCACCATTTTTCAACTCTACAAGCATAGGATGGTTCTGCGCGGTACGTAAAAGCGATAGGGGTAGCATATTTCCTCTTTTAAATTGATGTGTCTTATTTTAAATTAAATTATTGAGTTTTTTAAGAGGCAAACAATAATATTGCGCGGTTGTTTGATTTTCGAGGTTATTACATTTAAAAATTAAAAACATTACTTGGCATTACTATTGTATATTGACAATCATAGTGTCAAACGTCATAATTGAAATTACTTCTTCTTTTTCTTCTTAATAATGGCTTTCCCGTTTTAAATAGATAAAGCGTATGCAAAAAATAATTGAAATAAGTATCATCCAATAACTAATAATAGCAACACGTCGTGAGGTTATTTATAATGGAAAAGCTAAATAAAAAAATAGACAATGAAAGATCATTAAGAACCGCTAAAGTGAGTATGCGAGAAGTACGAATAAAATAAACTATAATAGCTTGAAAATTGTAATTCGTTTTATTACTTTTACTATTATAATACGTTCTTTTATAAATAAAAATGAATTAATTTGATAATAAAGATATAAAATAAAGAACTTTCATTTTAAACATATGTGTTTGACAATTAACATATAACATTATATTTTACCGGTGTTTTTTCGATTGTAAACTCCACCGTTTGCTGCCGGTTTCAACAAAACATTTCAAGGAATTTCGTATATGTTTTTAAAATATTTATAATAATCAGGTTAATTATTTACCATATTTCTTATCTTCCAAAATGTAAGACTTACTTTAAATTTCTGTATGAAAACATGAGGTATCAGCTGTTTCAGCAACCTTAATCTCTGCATGAGTTCAAGGAACTGATGTTTTTTATCGTTAGCTCTTTCTTATCTATAAGCAAGCTTACTATTAAATACTGATGATCCAACAGAGGTAGGATTCATTATCTCTTAATACAGGTGCTTCATGAGTTGTTTACTATACATATAAATAACCATAACACAACAATAAATTGAACCATCTACCTATGTAATGAGCACACTGTTTAGCACTTAGGCGGGCATAAATATGCAGATTTTTATTAACAAATTTGGCTTATTTCAATTACTGAATATAATATTTCGACCTTTACAGAAACAGAAATGCCACAAGCTCGGAGGAAGACACCCTTCAGTGGGAAAGCTAAAAAGCAACAGTTGCAGAATAAAAAACAAAATAAAACATTGCTGTTATCATGTATGTATTTTTATTTATCAAGTCAGTACAGTTTAGGGTTATAATCCTGGAATTCTATGGCTTTCTTCCACTTCACACAACATTTATATCATTCCTAATATGATTAGTTAGTTGTCGTGATTTATTAGGGTCTTCTATTTTAACTGTAAATCTATAAAAATAGAAATGGTTCTTCTGGATTTCAGCATCTTCAAACACTGACAACTATGATGTTCTCGCTGTAAACTATCAGCCAAACAGATCACGAGGTAGAGGAGATGCCAACAGATTCGCTCTAAAGTTCTACAGAGAATCAGATGAGGAAATGAAGATCAAAAAGGAGGAGGCGCTGTGAGTTTTGACTCTTATTAATATATTCATTATGCAGAAAGCAAATAGAAGTGTTACAATATTGTAAGAAGATGTTCCACCTCAATAACGAAAGAAATATATTTAAAATGGCTAATCTTTTATCTTGCAATTGCTTTAAAAACTTAAAACAATGCTGTGCTTGTCTTTGTTATGTGATAGTTGGTATAAACTTAAATTATATTGTATTGTATATATATATTCAGTTGATAAACCGTTAAGAATAAATAAATAAATTTTTCAGGAAGGGTCTTCACCCAGTAAGTGAGAAAGAGATGGAGATAAATCCCACTGATTTTTTCCCATCAGAGATAGCCTTCCCGAAACGACCTCCGTGGGATTTCAAAATGACACCAGCTCAACTCGATGCTCAAGAACAGAAGTACTTTAGAGTGAGTGATTATATTTTATGTGTTTAGGCTCATATTTATAGTTCACTGTTATAAAGAATAATATTTTTTTCTGTAAAGTGTTTAATATACTTTGCGTTTCTGTGTTGTTTTTATTCCTTCAAAAACATTCTTCAAATATGCATTGTGTAAAATCTTGTTACCCCTTGTAATCGGGCTTGTGTGTGTTTCATTGAAATAATGACTTCCTGCTAATCTAAGACCCACGTTGCTTAGCTATTAAACTTCAAACGTGGTCATCAATTTTGCACTCACATGTAAAAATGTTCCAGTTATTTATTATTGTATCCTTATGTTGTGACAGGAATACATAAACGAACTTCAATCGTCGCCACATTGGAAGGACATGTCGTATTTTGAGCTAAACTTGGAGACGTGGCGTCAACTGTGGCGGGTCCTGGAGATGTGTGACGTACTGCTTTTGATTGTCGACGTGAGATTCGCCGTGAGTATGTCCAACTTATGCTGCAGATAGGTGCAGGAAGACAAAATGTTTGCCAAGACCTCCATCTTCTCAATAAGTGTTAACTTGTCATACCATACATTGATTTACAGAAGTAAAGTATTGACTGTGTATTACGAGAGTAGCACATATAAAAAAAAAACTTTCACCTCCACTCGAGTGAGCGCCATGTTTCTCTTTCCTCCTTTATCAATAAAAAAGCATAACCTACTAATATATATATTAATATTGTCTTCCTTTCTAGGGAATGATGTTTCCACCATCCCTATACGAGTATGTAGTGAATGATCAAAACAAAGATATGATCCTTGTCCTAAACAAGATAGATCTAGTACCCGCATCCGTGGTCGCTGCGTGGAAGGAATATTTGACCAGGAAATGCCCTGGGCTAAGGGTTGTCTACTTCACGTCTTGTCCAGGGTACAATCTAGCCGGGGCGAGTGCTGATAAGGCCGGTGAGTTAGTAGTACTAGACTTCCATTTCAGAAACAGTTGTAATAAGTTCTAAACCTAGCTCTCGTAGGTTGTTTGGGAACTGTTTAAAAATGAATGAAAAAATAAGCGTTGGTCTATTTTTGCAACATTTTTTTTCAAGATTAGTCATAAATTGGGTTTAAGACAATTCAATCTCCATATCATTTAAACTAAACAGCTTGAAAACTGGAGTATATTAGCCATGGCTTGGAAGCCCAGTTGTATATTCAAAAGAATACTTAAATATTTTGCTTCATTTAAAGGCATTCATAATAGACTCACTGATACTATAATTGTGTAAGTGTGGAATGCACAAATAGAGTTGGTAAAATTAAAATAAAATAAACGGGGAATAGCTTCTCTTTTCTTTCAAGTTGGTAAATAATTCTACTTCTAGGCCTACAAGTACGACGTCGCAAGGGCAGGCAGCGCATGTGCGCTGAGGGCGCAACCAAGATCCTCGAAGCGTGCAAAGATATTGTCAATGGGGAGGTGGATCTGTCGTCTTGGGAGAAGAAGATAAAGGAAGAGACTGACGTGGAGTTTGATGATGACGAGACGGAAGTTGGTAAGTTCTAAAACAGAAATAGTAAACATTCTGATCTCATCTTCCATCACCGTTTCTGTACTCTTTTATCATAAAAAAACGACAATTTCTATATTTGTGATTATCAAAATGAAAAAGAAATATCCAAAGCCAAAATATGCCGACAACGCATCGTGTTAAGGGGTTGTCCATTAATCACGTGACCTTTTTTTAGAATTTTTAAATCCCCCCTCCCCCATTGGTGATACGTAGTGAGGTTTAAGACCAACCCCCCTCCCCCTTCTCAACATCACGTGTATTTTTAGTACCTACAGAGAATCTTAAAATTTTCTGAATATTATCTTAATATATATAACTAATATAACTATAATCTTATTTTATTCTGAAATTAAGGACCATAATAAAAATGTCTACACCATTTGTTTAAAAATCGCGCGTTTGACGAAAAAATAAATACACGAGATATCTTACTATACATGTTGTTCTCGATGTTTCCGTTTCAGGTGAAACGATCCTCCAGAAGGCGGACACGACCTTCTACACCCACGAGAAGTACAAGAACGGAATTCTCACTATAGGCTGCGTGGGGCAACCGAACGTGGGCAAGTCGTCGCTCATGAACGCGATCATGGGCAAAAAGGTGGTCAGCGTTTCCAAAACCCCTGGGCACACGAAGCACTTCCAAACGATATTTCTCACCTCGCAGGTTGGTGTATGGATTAATATAAAAGGGAAAAAACTACTAAGTTACAAATAACTAGAAATTAACTTTACGTTTTGTGGCTACCTCCGTAGCTGCATGGCTAGACTGGGTCTGGGGTTTGATGTCTAAGAACAAATAAAGTGTTTTGGTCAGGCAAGATTCACAGAAAGATTGGATTGGATTATTTCGGTGGGGCAGGGCACAGATGTCTGATATGTTTCATTTATAGACAAGTAGTGTCTATAAATAAAACCATATCAGTAAAGTGGACACAGAAATTTGTTCACCGCTTTCCTTTATGCCCCACGGGGTAAGGGGTATTCACTATTATGTTATTTTCTAGAATATGTCACAATAAAAAAAATCGAATAATTGTAAGGGCTGTTTATAAACTTGCTAGATAGTTGTACATGTATCTACAACTATCGGTGTCTATTCAATGTAATGTAACGGGCTTTTTCGTTATAAGAGATAACTTGTCGTTATAAAGAGTTTAAACTGTATATTTTCTCATATTCAGGTCCGACTGTGTGACTGTCCCGGCTTGGTCTTCCCGTCAACAGTACCGCGATCCATCCAAATCTTGATGGGGTCCTATCCCATCGCGCAACTACGGGAGCCATATACGACGATTAGGTATTTATAATATAATATTTATACACCATCACCCTTTTTAATTATAGTTGTTACCCCACGACGTCAGTCGCGTTCCGTCGCGTCGTTCTTGCGAGTTAATCTTAAAGTATATACTGTCGGGGACTTATTTTTAGGTCGTTCAAAGAGGAACCATTCTTTCACACACATTTTACACATATTAATCTTTGGGTATCTTGAAGCGTTTTTGCAGCGTACGCAACGAAAACTCATAAATGGCGGAATAATTTTCCCTGTTTTTTTTTCCCACATTTCCCCTTGTATCTTCTAAGTATAGCTTATAGCCTTCCTCGATAAATGCACTAGCACAAAAATTATTTTTCAGTTCGTTCCTAGCCGAGATCGCGTTTACAAACAAATTCTGCAGTTTCAAAGATTTTTTTCTTTCACTTCAGATACTTAGCGGAGAGGCTGGACCTACCGAAACTCCTGCGCATAGATCACCCAGAAAACGATGACTCGTGGTCTCCGAGAGACATATGCGATGGTTGGGCGAAGAAGAGAGGCTACCTCACGGCCAAGGCAGCTAGGTGAGTCAGCCATGGCTGCTTCCTGCTAGATTTTCAAAATAAGCTCTCTGACAAAATATACTGACATTACTCTCTCCCCCCTCCCCTCTCCATATCTGTTAAATTCATGTCGCCCCGTGTCCACGACTTTGGCTCTGGATTTTCAGAAATCCACAGACTGACAGATCTGTCGAATCGAAATCCAGGTCACGAACCACCGTCCGTTCGCGACCTGGATTTCGACATTCCTGCCACCCATTTAATATCCAGATTTCCAGACGAAATCCAACATGTTTCAGAAAAATTGGAAACTCTTCATTATTAGCCGTACATTGCTACAACGTCTAAATAAATGAAGACCAGACCAGATGGCTTCAGAACAACCACTTTTGAATTCCTAGCAGTAGGAGTTTTCTTGTAATAGTTCCAAATGTATTTCGAACCCGGGACCTCGTCTGCAGTGGAATGTTTTAACAACTAGACTGACTATAACTTATACATTTCCAGGTTAGATACATACAGAGCGGCTAACAGCATTCTAAGAATGGCTCTGGACGGAAAAATATGTCTGTGGTTGAGACCACCCGGTTTCACGGACAGTAGATGTAAGTGTCCTCTGTTATCCAGATCGTTATAAGCACTAGCGGTACTGAGTTCGAATCTCAGGGTAACACCATGGATTTCTGACATGTACTATCACTAATTGTAATCCACCAGGTCAGATTAAGAAGAAGATTAAGAAGAAAACACTTTTAACGGTTTAAAACGCGCCCGTGATGGTGCAAAGCAGATAAAATATAGTTTACTAATATGTTTCGCGTTTTAAATCGTTAGAAGTGTTTTATTTAAATCTGTACTATTCGCGTACATTACAGACAATAATTCACTAAGAGAAAAAAATAAGTTAGATTGACGAATTGGCTTATTATAAATATTGAATTGATGATCTTATAGCACACGCGGGAATCGAACCCTCACGAAACCAGTTTAGCCTTTCACTAAACCTAATTAAGTGCTCAATCTTTATCCTACTGAGAAGAGTGGGATTTTTTTGTTGGAATCGAACTTTATATATCTATTTTGGTCTAAACTTCTCTCGATCGGAAGCTCCAGTAAAGTAGAATCTATAATTTTTCAGCAAATTTCGAGTCGTCAGATGAAATCAAGTATGTAAAGTGGGTGCAGGCGCTCACCAGTGACGAGCAGAACGTCCCAGATTCGATATTCGACTCGGACACAGAGCGTCATGCCGACTCAGGCAGTGGTGAGAGCGAGAGTGAGTCGGAGGAAGATACGACGGCGATCGCTAATAAGTTCGCAGCGCTGGCTAATGACTGATGATGGAGTGGATAACGAGATGATGAAGGGGAACTAGCAAGTTTACAACAATATTTTGACAGCTTAAACATTCTTTACTTGATGAGGTTATGCAAAAATACACAGTAATTTAATCTTATATGCCTTACTTAGTGCAAAGAAAATCATCTTCAACTGATTCTCAAATGAAAACTGATAAGCCTTAAAATGATACATAAGATCCCAGTTTTGGTGTGAAAGGGGGGGGAGATTCTCAGATGAGGACAATAACAAAAGTATATTTTTTCGAAGCATGCGAAGCGACTAAGTGAAAATAATGGTTATCGTTGCTTTATATCGTCCCATGTTATGTCCTATTCGATTAAATTAAACGATCCGAAAAGCCCTAATAGGTCGAGCGCATCTGACTTAGATGTTATATGGCTGCGATGACCTTCCATCGATCGAAGACCGTCATAAAACTGATGGTGAATCTTCATCGGAAATATTATAACCAATGTTATTGATTTTTTTTTATACATTATTCCCAAATGTCTTTATCTTTTGTATCACGCGCATGTATCAAGTTATCGTATATCAATAAATTATTTATTCAATATATTGTTTTTATTTTTCACAACTAACATACAAAACCAACAAATGCTGGGGCTTTTAGGGCTTAAATTAAAAAAAATAGAGAAGTTTGCAGCAAAGTAGGTGTTCAGTTGCTGACATTGCTGTCAACTAATGAGGAGTATGGAAGCTGCTAAAATTACTAGAACTTAGTATTTTTTATCTTTCCGTTAGCGACACCCGGCTACCATGTTGCGTCAGGCGCCAATTTTTAACCAATTACGAGTCGCTTTTCCCTTTCCTCTCGGTGAGCTATCACGAACGACCGGCGATGCGCTAGCGCCATGTCTCCTTTGTCGTTACATGGCCATTACATCGTCGTTTCTTGAGCCATAAACTCGTTATCTGAAAAAGTAAATTTTTTAAAATTGCTAGTAAGTCATTTTTCTATCCGCTAGTACAATGAAGTAACAAAGTGACTTAAAAGAAGACGCCATACCTCGACTGCCGCCATCTTCGAGCGTCGGTGGTAAGAAAGTCAAGAAACCTGTGAGTATTGATTTTTTTTATATATTTATAGCTATGGATGGATTTAGGTATGCCTAACGATTTTATTTCTAAATTTACATGCCAAGTTAATACTTCAATTTGTTCGTAAGCAACACGTGTTTCTCATAATTTTCTGCGCCCAGGTATATTGTAAGATTTCTTTAGTAGAATTGTCAACCACCGTCAAGATCCATTATGCGTGTAATTTAACGAAACGTGTCTGGGAAAGAAACAAATAGATATATCGCAACGTTTTAATGAATGTGTGCGATACGTCATTAGCTACGTCTGCATAGCATATTTTCTTTATAATAGAAATAAATAGTAAATTGCGTTCTCTCGACGGTAGGTGAAGTACCTCGGCCATATAACATCTTAGCAAGTAACCAATCAAATGTACAGACTGAAATCGAAACTCGATTAACCTTGACGGCTTATTCACTTGTGGACGGCGGTTCGAGACCTGGACGGAATTTCGATATTCCTACCTCCCATTAAATATTCAAGAAGAAGAAGAAGTCAACTAGGCATACATTACTACTATTACACACAATAAGAGTACAAAAGGCGTGAGTTAACGTGCTTAGAAGAATTTTAATTTTACTTTTTGTTAGCGCTATCTAATTATAATATATAATATGAGCTTTTGTGTTTTTGAAATAGAGAAAACGTTATAGTCATTGTCTTCGTCTACCTAACTCATTTGTTTTTTTGTAAAAGCTTAACAATTACGTACATATTAAAATAAAACACTTTAACGGTTTAAAACGCGATATATTAGTTAAACTAGTGGTGACGGGGGGGTCTCCCCGTTTATCTAATATATCGCGTTTTAAACCGTTAGTGTTTTATTTAAAAGTGTAGGTACTCGCTAGTCGCGTAAACTATAGACAGTATTTAATTGCGTACATAATTAAACTTACAAAATCTATTTTTAATGAAAATGTTTACTACTGTATTTAACTTAAAGGTATGTACAACATTAACGAAATATATTAAACATTATGAGTAAAAATTAAAACTACCGACAAAGTTAAGTTAGAAATTAAGAAGCTAATTGAAAATTATAGATTGTAAAACTTTCTCCTTGAATATATTTGAGTTAACGAATAAATCGCATTGGTCCAATTTAAAAACACAATTGTACAATTTACACGTTGCCTGAACTGAATTTAAACCTTAATTATTTTACAATGTTTTATGTGCAGAGGACTATAGGTAATAATTCTACAATTAAATTATGGGACGCAAATTCCGATATGTTGAAGAAGAGATGGACAATAGATGTAATTATACAACAAATTGTTTTTACGATTGGAGCTACCTCTTAGCTCTTTTATTCTATCTTTATATTTATTTATGGTAGATTTTAGTAACACCACTGAGCCTAGAGACAAACTTCTTTTGAAGAAACTCTATTTTTGTTATACATTTATAAAACGGACTAACTTTTATATCTTACTAGACATATAACAATAATTTAAAGCGTAAAGTTAATTTCAAAACTTTGTTTTTTTGAAATATAAAACCAAGCATTTTAAACCCTTTTTTTACAATGTTATCTTGTTATATGTTGGGGTTATGTTTGAAATTGTTTAAATCACATAATTACTTAAAAACATATTTAATACACATATTTCATTATTTGATTTACTAATGTGTTTCCGGGCTCAACTATTAGCGCATTGCGTAGGAGGTTAAAATTTAAAAACATTTCGACTCGGGCAGGCCTTGAACCGGCATCGTCAGCGTTCCGCGCTGTTGCTCTACCAATTGAGCTACCGAGCCTTGAACATGAATAGTTTTAGTTAAGGTACACGGAACAGACAAGAGGGTAGTCTTTGATAAAATATGGCGCTACCGACCTAATAACTGAATCGAAAATTAACTGAATTTTTTATCTGTAGACGTTGGTTCGCGACCGAAATTTTAAATATTCCTATCCGTTGGTATTAATAAACGAGGTCGTTCAATTATTCAAAAAGCCAGATAAATTATTTGCCGTAAATAAAGTGGATTAACGATTAACGAAAAGACACATTTTTACTGGCTCGGTCGCGTAGTATAGTTGTTTTGGCCATCAATTTAAGCTGTTACCGTTCTTGCGAGTTAATCTTAAAAGATAGACACATATTGTTGCGGACATTTAAAAAAAACATTTAAATATGAATAATTCTTTCATAGCACATTCTTTCGCAGCGTAGGCATCGGAAACCTATAGTGATGAAAAATGTATTTTTTTTTAATTCCCGCTGTTTATTTGCTCCTATTCGTCAGAACGCAATGTTTCGAAGCCTATAATCCTAGATTTTTTTATTCGAACCAATTTCTTGAGATTGGCGCGTTCAAATCAAACGCACAAACTCATCAGCTTTCTATATTAGTATTATCCGTAACTGTCGTTATTGGGCTAAGTAAGAACCTATTTTTCACAAAAATTTAATGTTTTAAAGGCATATTTATAATAACATTTATTTGTACGTTATAAATATATGTATCTATTTAAAGTAGTTTGTAGTGGCACATCAAAACTAACCCCTATTTCGAGTCAAAGCCCACAGATAAAACTATAATTCACAGATAAGCTGTCAAACTTCAGAGCGTCTGCGCTTGACGCAATCTTGTGATATACGGGCCGGCGCTTTTACAATACGGACGAGGTTTTATTGTTTGAAAAGGGCTAAATTTTAAATCAAATATGGCCGAAAATAATTTTCTATTAGACGAAGACACACTACATTGTGTTAACAACTAATCAACTTAATACTAAACCGATGCATAACCTTTTTTAGACTTAAATATTTTCTCTGCGGCATAGGGCAAATATATAATTATATAAAAATGTAGTTTACTCAAATTTCTTCTTTTAAAAAACGGGGCCAAATCTGTATTTGACTATGGGCTTTTTTAATTCAGTTGCTGATTCATGACTTGCGTAAATATTCTTTAATTAATATTATGTTTTAAATCATACTTGATAAACTGGGCCTCTAGTTGTAGGTTTTACGATACAAATATAAAATGTGTTAGTTATTGAGTTCTACATGTTTCCTAACCCTTATTATTTAACCTTAACGGGTTTTAAGCGAAATATAATAGTTAACTTATTCTTAATTATTTTAAAATTGATGTTTCGGATGCTTTACGGTTCCTGCACGTGGGGATGGACGGGCCATAGTTAAAAGACTAAATAAAAAAACTCTCATAAACAAACAGACAATTCTTTACTCTAAGTAAGACAAGTTTGTCAACAGTCGATACACTAGTGTCGTATAAGTATAAAATTAAATATTTTAATTGAAATTCTTTATTTATTTCAATAGTTACCATTTATTGATATCGTGTGAAAATGGAGGGCCCTTTCAATAAAAAAATTTGATAAAGTACCTAGATTACATAGATTTTATCATATGGTATTGTATATGTTAACCCTTCAAAAGCTTTAATTACACCTTTGGACCGTCGTAAAATAAAATGACCCCAAATTAGGATCACCTAATTGCGAGGGTTAATTGAGGTTCAGGTGAGGGTTCATTTTGCCACTGTAAAGGGTTAATCCCAAATTATAAGTAACACGTCCCTATACTTGTCGTTGTCGTGTCTTGTGTCTTGTCTCTTGTCTCTGTCTTATATTTCAATAAATTAAATGGCTTAAAACGCGAAATGTTTGCCACTCCCCGTAAGGTGCCGTAAGGACTTAGTTTAAATAATTAATATGTATAGTTGTGTTTTATTAAAATGTCCACTATTCACTTAAACTACAGACGGTACGGATTTAGTTTTTTAGATTTAGTTGACTAAAAATGTATGGCCGTTTTAATTATAAGTATAGTCAGGTACCGACACGAATTAATAAATTCAATGCTACAAAACTAAAACCGCGAAAGGCAGGCTAACAAAATATGTAAAAATTAAGTACTATGTATTAATTTTTTTAACAGTTTTTAATAATTTAAATTAAACGGTTTTAAACGCGAAATATGCTTCCGTCTCCCCGGCTACTACTGCAAAGCATCCGAAATGTAAGTTTAATAATATAGTCTACATTTTACACCCTTTTTTTTTTATCTGGGGGGTCCCGCCGGCCGGTTCCTTTTTCCTTCTTTTTTTCTTTTTTTTTCCTTTTTTTTTTTTTTTTTTTTTTCCTTCCCCCCCCCCCCAAAAATTTTTTTTTTTTTTTTTTTTTTTTTTTTTTTTTTTTTTTTTTTTTTTCTCTTTTTTTTCCTTTTTCCCCTTTTTTTTTTCCCCCCCCCCCCCCCCCGGGGGGGGGTGGGGGTTTTTTTTTTTTTTTTTTTTTCCCCCGGGGGGGGGGGGGGGGGGGGTTGCCTCCCCCCCCCCCCCCCCCCCCCCCCCCCCCCCCCCCCCCCCCCCCCCCGCGGGGGGGGGGCGCCCCCCCCCCCCCCCCCTTTTTTTTTTTTTTTTTTTTTTTTTTTTTTTTTTTTTTTTTTTTTTTTTTTTTTTTTTTTTTTTTTTTTTTTTTTTCCCCTTTTTTCTTTTTTTTCTCCTCTTTTTTTTTTTTTTTCCCCCCCCTTCTCCCCCTTTTTTTTTTTTTTTTTTTTTTTTTTTTTTTTTCCCCCTTTTTTCTTTTTTTTTTTGCAAAGCATCCGAAACGTCGGGCCGAAGTTAAAAATCATTTTCGAATAAGTTTAACTAATATATCGCGTTTTAAACCGTTAAAGTGTTTTATTTAAATGTGTACTACTCGCGTAAACTATAGACAATATTTAAGTTCAACATGTCAACAAGATCAAACATGTTAAAATAAATGTATAATTAGAACTTAAATCCGTTTGTCAAATAGGTGGTAGGAATATCAAAGTTCTCGATCGGACCACGAACCAGGAACCCTTAAAGTAAAATCTCGTTTCCGCTTCAGATAGTGCATATGAGTATCCAATGTCAAAGTTGCATGTTGTTAACTAATAAATACTGGGATTTCAGCTGCCATTCAGTTTTTTGTTTTTTTTACTTCATTAAAATTTCATTAATATTATATTGTCACATAAAACGCGTGTTAAAAAATTCTACAATATAAAAATTGAGCTACCGTTTCATTTTTACCAAGTAATGTCAAATACGTAAGACAGTTTCAATTATAATCATGTGAGAACAAGCAATGTGAATATGTAAAAAACAATAAAATCGCAATATTAATAAAAAAATATTTGGACCGATTAGAAACGCCTCTTCTTAAAGAAAACTAAGAGAAATTACTCTTAAAACATAGGGCACTATTTGTATAGCTATTCAATGTTATACTGTCTTGAATTCATTATAAGTAAAAAGTCGTTTATTATTCGTATCGTATCGTCACGCGGAAAAATCAACAGACCTAACGAAGACATTGTTTTAGAAAGATTTCCCCTTTTCAATGCCTCGTAATTTTATTATCGCCTGGTTAGGTTCTTACGACGAAAGAGGACAATTTCTAATCGTTATATTAAGATTTGTAATTTAAGGGCAATGCACGTATGTTCAAAGTAATGATATTTCATTTAAGTTAAATTTCAAATAAAAGTAGCCTGTGTTCTAATAAATTTATAATTTTCCTGAAACATGTTGGACTTTGTCCGGAAATCTGGATATTAAATGGCTTGTAGGAATATAGAATATTATTATACACAAAACTCTATCTACAGATGAAAAAACCATAAAGTTTATTCGCGTTTCGGTTTTATTGCGTAGATTTCCGAATATCCAAAGCTAAAAATAGGAAGACAGTGCATCTTGCTTTGATTTTATATGGCTGTGGTATTTCATCGTTGTCTTCCATCATAAAAAATATTCAAACAAGATTCCTTGCCTATGTCAGGTATGGGGGCAGATACGTTACTGTGTCTTATGTTATGTTATGTAAGCAAAAAGAAACATTTTGTGTCGTGACCAACCTTAAAATTGTATATTTTTAATCCAGGCTTTCTCGTTTAATAATTCTTATTATTTTTAAACACCGCCATTTTGTCCGGTCTAGACAATGGTTAGACATTGCAATAATTTAAAACACTGGGCGTGGCCAAGTCACTCCTTTTCACACGCCCACATTTCCCTCCTATAAGATTCATTCAGTTTTCCACAGCTTTTCGCGGCGCGCTAACGTATTTTCACCCAACCTCTCTTATTTCCATCAAAGTAAAACATAAATATATAAAACTGTACTTTTTAACCACTATATAACCTATAAGGTTTATTAAGACACGTGTTCTGAGACGTGGAAAAGAGGAAAATTTAATAGAATTTAATTTGTTTTCCCTCTGTTTACGGTGTTTGTTTACAAACAAAAAACATGTGACTGTGTCAATGACCTTTGCAACATGTGGAAAGTGAATATGTAATATTGCTTAGTGAGTGTTTATTATACTTGACGATACATACACATGTGAAAAGCTAATGAATAAAAACCATAAAACGTGTAAAGACATTGGACTAAAAATTAAATGAATTTATTTTAAAACTTTGTTTCTTATTTATCTATTTGTTACTGAAGACTATTTAATAATTTAACTAAAGGACTTATTTTAATACATACTGATTGGACGGAGTGTTTGAAGCATAATATTTATTTAAAAAGATTACTAATTCATTTTGAAACTTAATATAACCTTACTTAAAGTAGCGAAATGAACTCTAAATTTATTTAAAAAATAAAGTGACTCTATTTAAAATATATTTTAGTGTATAACCGTTTATTTTTAAACAGTTGCGGAGAATTAAATGTTTGTTTTGTAAATTATTTAAGTTTCTGATAATTTGAGTGATATTTAATAACTCGGTTTCATTGATAAGTGCATAAACATTACTGACATTACGAATCGTATAAAAGCATATTAATGTTACGCGCTTATTTCCAAAATCTCATCGCGTAAAAACGTAAATAACAAAGACTTAATGTTGTGTATAACAATATCTTAAATAAAGGTGCGTGAAGACTTATAATTCATACGTTGCGTTTGATACAAACAATAAAACCTCAACTGTAGTTAATAGATTTTAATCTAAGGACGTAATAAAAATCAGTCAAATTGGATACACAAGGCACTCACCCCCAAAGGGGGGAGAACAAACACGCAAAAACACTTCTCGTTCGCCCATTCGAAAGTAGAAAGTATCTTCTAGAAACACCCAGCGATTTGAAAAGAAAACAACCTTTACTTGAACTGCCAGAAGATAAAAAGAAACCAAAATTGTACAGAGAAGGTAATGAGATGAGATTAGTGGAAAGTCAGACAAACGATAAAAAAATTCATCTAGAAGACAATCAAGGACTTTTAGGAGGCAATTCGTGTAGTTGCGAATGTACGGCTGACGCAGCAAAAGTCCCAAAAGAAAGTACGAAATCGATTCGTAAAGGCAGTTCGTGTGAACATACGCTGGTGACTCGACCGGATATCCCAGAAAGGCAGAACCCAGCAGAAGAAACTGGAGATCGCTGTGAAAGGCAAGAAGCACATAAGTCACCAATTTTAAAAGTAAATCATTGTAACTGTAGGCAAAACACGGAAAAGGAAAGCCAAAAGACAGTCTTAACAGACCAGTGTAACTGCGAACATACCTGTCGCCGGTGCTGCTCTGACTATACTTGTGACGGTGTTAAAGTGATTTTTGCTCCAGCCATGATGACGTCACTTTTCAACCCCGTACCTGGTCTGCCGTATATCCTGAAGCCGCAGGTCAAAATTTGCGACAAGGTATGCAATTTGTAAAACTATAATATACTGTAAAGAATTATTTATAATCTTATTGGAACATGTAGATTTAGGGTTCTCATCGTTCGTAAGACGTACTTTCTGATACGAAACAGGAGTTATGTTAGGAAAAATGTGACAGCGATACACTTTTGGTCCGTTTTGCTTGGTTATAGATAGCAAACAAACATACACACTTTTTCTAACAAAATTAAAACAGATGTCACAAACTTTGTTTTCTTATATTTATATATATATATATTTACTAGCTAAGTCAGTGACTTTGTCCGCATAAAATAGTTATTTTAGGTCTTACCCACGATGTCGGTTGTGCCCCGTATTTCTTACAAGTTTATTGCAAAGTAAGTGATTTATACATTATTATTTTTTAGATATATTTCTTTTAACAATATATATATCTCTAACACTTGAATCGCCCTATAATTACTACTTATTGAGCTAATTGCACGAATTCATCTAATACAACTTTATTTCACAAATAGGCGCTGTTATTTTACTATCAAAAATGGTGCTGCTTCTTAGAATGTGAAAATTAAGATTATATTAAATTAATACATACGTTAAACAATGCCACATTTATACTCTCCTCGAATTGGGACTAAACGTCACTCCATTTCACTTGCTTAGAAGCCTAAATCCATAGATTACCCGGATGCACCCGGTTAAACGGGTGATAAATTCGTCAATTGTCTAAGAACGGTTTAGTATTACGATAAATCTTGCGAGCCAAGTGGGGATAAGTGTATAGGGAATATCCGAAGTTTGGTTGAAATTCGGATGTAGCGAAATTTAACACTAAAAAATCTATAATACAGGTTCCATAAAATTTAGCAAAATGTTATCAAGACATTATACGTAGCACTTCTACAATCATGCTACGTTACCTCTACGAAGGCCTACGAAAGCGCTACGGTACATCTGCGTCGCGTAGCGGGAAAGATCTATGAATAAAATAACAATTTAAAGTTTATTTGCCATAAAATGTATATTTTGAAATGTTTTTATCTACGTGGTACAGTTGTTAAGAACGTAGAATGCCATTACGGTACAGGTTCTAGGTTTGAATCCTCGAAATCTTCTTTTACAATCTTGATTTGAGAATAAGTAATTAATGTATATATTTTTTAAGCCTTTCAAATACGTTAACGTTCATAAGTGTCTCCATTTACATACACATTTTTTTTAATATGAAATTGTTACATACATATGCATGGAGCATTGCAAAATATTTAACATTTACTTGTCGGTAGGTTAATAAGGTTAAAATTATTTTTTCACCTTTAATTTACTTTATTTTAATATTTCCTTCAATCTATTTGGGGTCTCGTGTTTAAATTATTATTATTTTGATCAACAGTTGTACACAATCTCAAGATCAGGGTTACTTAGCATCGAACTTTAAAATGTCTTTAAGTCTTAAGATATCTAGTGCCGCGCGTGTTACAAAATTGAGGCCACCACATTAGGCTTTAGTCCCATGAGTGAGCAAGTGTTAGTGATACGTTGGATTTTTTTGTACAAACCACATAAAATAAAAGAAATAAATTATGTTGGATAATAAAAGCGTAAAACACATTCACGTCACGAAGTTAACGCCGCGTAAAGGGTACACCTTATGTACAGGGTGTGATACAATAAACTATACCGGCAAATAATCGACATATGATAAAGAAGTTTTTTTTTTATTTATTTGAACTTAATCAAACGGTCTTACATAGCGCTTAATTAACAATAAAACTTAAAGTTGTTTAACTAAATAAAATTTTTATAGTTTTTTTACGCATTATAAAAAAAATACATAAATATATAAAAATCATTTTCATTTTTGTTTAAAAGTCGGACTAGTCATGTCAAAATAAGTCATGTCATGAAATTGCAGTTAGGCTACTCTGCCTCAAATAGAAATAAAGAAAAACTTAATAAATTATTTTGAAAATATACACCAATCTAGTGATTCGAAAATTCTGACTTTCCTCAAACCGGAATGCACTTTTATAATATTGGTATGGTAAAAAATATAAACTTAAATATTTTTTTCATTATTATTTTAAAATATAAAATATTTATTCCAATATGATATTAAAGTACCATTCATAACATACTTTATTCAGTGAGTGTCGAAATAAATCACCCTGTATTAGAGTAGCGGTGCGATGCGGCCATAATAAAGTGAGTTTTGACTTTTATAGCCACTACGTGAGGAAGTGTGGTGAGTGGGTTTGATTCTTGAGATATACACATTAAGGAACTCCTTTTCTCTATATTATGAGTAACTAAATTTCAAAATATATTTTCTTTATGATTAAGAGGGACTGACGAGCATGGGAGACTCACTCGATTTGACAAGATACGCTCTCGACGTATTATTTTTGATTTAGATATTCGAAAATTTAAAAACATGGCTTTTTCATTTGTTGACGGTGTTTCGTGACCTGGGCGGAATATATTTATTTCTACCACCTTTATAATGTCAAAATTTTCCAAACGAAGTCCATTTCCGAACATATATAAATTCAAATACTGCCTGCAGTTTCCGCAAGTAATACACATTTAAATAAAGTATATAACGGGTTAAATTTATTACAAAATTAATTAACTACTGCCCGACGTTTCGGATATTTTGCAGCGGCCACGGGTAGACTTTATTTAACTAATGTATTTCGCATTGTAAAGCGTAATTTTTCTAATAGATTTATTTTGGAAACATTTTGCACCGAAGACTTTGCTACTATTAGATCTTACCTCAGTAAAATATACACCACTTTTACCTGAATACATTTTGACGTCAGCCCCAAGGAACACGTTATCTCCAGGGTCCAGCGGTCAAAAGAATAACACACGAAGAGGGATTAGGTTCGCCCTCGCATCAAAAACTAACATTATCTTTGCCTAGCTGCCACCGTTTGATAGTGGAGTACAGTTGCGATCACAAGTGGAATATTTCTTCATATTTAGAGCTCATATTGCAATGGTTAAAGCGGTGGTCCTGGATTCGAATCCCGGATGAACTTAATGACATTTAATTGAATAGTTTTAGTTAGTTTCATCACTATAGATATTTAGTTTTTAAAGACTTTATATTCTATCTTATTTTTAAAATCTTTCGTGTTTTTTTCAGTCGAAAAGGACGTAAATAATGTAGAATTTTCAAAAATGTACCAAAACTAAACTAAATATTTCTTATATGCTATAAAATTAAAAGCGAATTTTGTCGCGAATGTACGTCCACTTTCTTGACCGCTGTAATAACTACTTATGTGACCTTTCTTATTTCACTTAACTGTTCGAATAATGTTTACTTTTTTGTACTATTTCTAGCAAAATTATGTCGTGTTTCCATAGATACAGAAATATTTTTTGTTTCATTATTTAATTTAGTTAAGCTTTTAATATAAACATTTAATCCCGGGTAATACTGCAAGGCAAAGACGACGTTAGACGTTTTAAAATTTTCGTTAAAGCGATGCTATATTTAAGCTTATAAAACTCATAACACAACTTTGCAAAGTCGGTATATCCCTCAGAGCTATAAAAATTTTCCTTATAATTAGACTTTCCTTTAAACTTTTTTCTTGTCACGCTTGATTTAACGAACAAGTCATAAGATGGTGGCGGTTTTGCGTCATGTGTTTTACACGAGGATCTGTGCCACTGATAGTCGTCAATATATGTATACTAGCTGTGTCAGCAGACTTTGTCCCGTTGTTTCGCTCGTATTAGTCGCAGCGTGATGTTTTATTAGTCTTCCTCAATAAATGTTCTAACCAACATGAAAATAATTCCCATCAGTAGTTCCTCAGATTAGCGCGTTCAATGAAATTCTTCAGCTATATATATTAGTATACAATTACATTCTGGAGCACTGGAGTGAAAATAGAATATTATTCAATTTTCTATATTCAATAATTTTAAATGAAATTACAATAAAAATCAGTCATCCGAAATGATTCATTTTGATGCCAAAATTTAAAAAAAGAAAAAGCAAAATTTTTGTCTCTTCAAATCGCTTCCGCCCATGTCTTGTACCGCACGCCGGACAAACTCTTGTCAAGTGTCCGGGATCGCTAATAAGCATACAAATGGGTCTTCTTGCTAATCACTGTTTTATCAAGCGACAGAGTGAGACGGGAGATGCGCGAGCGAGACGGGTATACGCTATTCTTTTGATATTGTTTGTAGTACAGATGTTATTAATTTATTTAAAGCCTTATTTTTTTCGTACCCCGGTAAAGCACGATAAATATTCGCTTAGACAAAGTACTACGCTAGTCTCAGAGTTGATTAACAGTATTAATAATATTTTTTTTGTATTAAGTAACTCGATAGTTAGATGTAATGCGTAGCATTGTGTTAAGGGGAAACAATTAATAGTTCCGACCGAAAAGGGCACAAATGTGTTCGCCCCATGCCCCAACGAGGCAAACGGGATTTCACTTATTATGAAGATATTTCTCGGCAATAGTAAAGCATGTAAATCGGAAATGAAAAAAATATATTACCTTTCGGAACACATGTGCCTGTTAATATTCAAGATTTGATATATTGCTAAGGGCTGGGCGTGAGGGGCGGACACGGGCAAGCGTAGACCGACGAAGTCTGTTGTTGGATGGGTATATTATCTTAGGTGAGAAAGTTGGAAGGCGTAACGTTTTTATTTAATAATATAGAGAATAGACGAGCGTGGCGTTAACTTGATCGAAAGGTCGCAGCCATATAAACGTCTTAACAAGATGTGCTGTGGACCTATGTGGCTTTGGATAATTGGAAATCCATAGGCCGTGACACGATAAAAATTCACTCTTTTCATCGGTGAACGGTGGTTCCTGACGAGGGCGGAATGTCGGCATTTGTATCACTTAATAATCATATGTCCTACGTTCAAAATATTTTAAATACCGTTGCTACCAAAATGCTACCACTACACTACTTATTTCGTTGCTATAATACCTTACTTTTTACGAGCAACCGTGAAAACCAATGAAAAATATGCAATTTTAAGTTAAAAGCTAAACTTTTGCCGTCTACCCTTAAAGTGATGGAATTGTTCTAATTTTGAAATTTCAAAAATAAGTTGTCGTCATGATATATCTAGTATTAGTAATTCAACGCAGACAACACCGCGCGGCGTAGCTACTATATAAAATGCTATTCATTGAAATGTATGTCGTTACAGACATGCTACAGCGGTTTCTATTTCACGATTCAAATGTTTCCTGCGCTATCTCAATATGGACATGCCAAAGTTCTAACAAAACGAATATATATTTTCCGTTTTTTTTCCTCTGTTTTTGCTTCTACTCATAACATCTAATCCTATACTAATAAATAAAAGCTGAAAAGTTTGTATATTAAAATACTGTCTATAGTTTACGCGAGTAGTACACATTTAAATAAAACACTTTAACGGTTTAAAACGCGATATATTATTTAAACTTGTTGAAAATGATTTTGAACTTTGGCCCGACGTTTCGGATGCTTTGCAGCAGCCGTGGTCACGGGCGGGGGGAGGGAACTAATATATCGCGTTTTAAACCGTTAAAGTATTTTATTTAGTTTGTATATTTGTTTGAACAAGCTAATCTTGGGATCTGCGGATTCAAATTGAAAAATTATATTTTTGTTGGTTAGAGCATTTATCGAGGAAGGCTATAAAACTTCGCCCTGTGACTAATATAAGCGAAGATACATCGGGAAATGTGAAAATATTTATCATGGTGGGTTTCCAAAGCATACGCTGCAAAAACGGTTCATTTCTCTTTAAATGATCTTTATCTTATGATGACGCGCCCCACGTCGTGGGTACAAAACGAACTTGAGATGCCCAAAATAACGATTCTCGCGGACGAAGTCTCTGACACAGCAAGTAGTGCTCCCAGATTTTTTTTTTAAGGTTTTTTTTTTTTTTTATATTTTGAAGAAAATAAACTAACTTTATAATATTAGTATGGTAGTATAAATCTGCGGTATGACTTTGCCGGCGTTAAATTGAATTGACCTAGGAATGACCCAATATGAATATATCTATAATTCTTAATACAGGCATATCCACAAGATTCCAGCGTGCGTGAGGCCCTTAAAAGAAATGTTTCAATCTTGTAGGGCCCGTTCCCGATGCAAATTGTGAAGTTAAATAAACGGAGTCGCTGCCAAAAGAAATTACAATTTTTATCGTCTCTATATTTCCTTGTGAATTTTATATTCGAGTGAAAATGTTTATTCAGGAAGTTTCAATTTTTTACAGGAAATTTACAATATAAGTTGCATGTCACATTAATAATAAATATGAATAAATTAAATTCTAGATTATTTTCCATTTATAGGAAAAACCGGCCCCCCCCGGGCCCCTTTCCCCCCGGGGGGGGGGGGAAAAAAAAAAAAAAAAAAAAGGGGGGGGGGGGGGGGGGGGGGGGGGGGGGATTTATAATATTTGGGATAAAGAAAGATTGCAAAATTACGAATAAATATTAATTAGAAATATTAATTTCGTTTGGTTAGATGAAGGTCGTAGAATTATAAATTTAAATAATAAACTATCCGCGAAATATATTAAGCTAATTTATTTTAAGTACGGCCCGACGTTTCGGTGCTTTGCAGCTGCCGTGGTCACGTGGGAACTGAGGGTGATGTCTCTAACAGACAAAACCATGCTACGTTTTTTAAAGTTTTAAACCGTTAGAAGTGTTTTATTTAAATGTGTATTACTCGCGTCAAATGCAGACAATACGTAACATTACTAATGTTATATCGAGTAACTTGCGACTACTTTTAATATCTACCGACACTAAACAAAGCTTATAGATCAAGAGCCCCCCGGGGGCCAGACCTCCGTTTTTTTTTAAAAGTTGAAATTTTTTTTTTCCC